>CAMPDV010000483.1:0-252819 GCA_946699065.1 Loxodes magnus
CAATATATATCTATTATAAAATAATTTATGTATAATTATAACATTTTTTATAAAATCTATATATCTATTATAAAATAATTTATGTATAATTATAACATTTTTTATAAAATCTATATATCTATTATAAAATAATTTATGTATAATTATAACATTTTTTATAAAATCTATATATCTATTATAAAATAATTTATGTATAATTATAACATTTTTTATAAAATCTATATATCTATTATAAAATAATTTATGTATAATTATAACATTTTTTATAAAATCTATATATCTATTATAAAATAATTTATGTATAATTATAACATTTTTTATAAAATCTATATATCTATTATAAAATAATTTATGTATAATTATAACATTTTTTATAAAATCTATATATCTATTATAAAATAATTTATGTATAATTATAACATTTTTTATAAAATCTATATATCTATTATAAAATAATTTATGTATAATTATAACATTTTTTATAAAATCTATATATCTATTATAAAATAATTTATGTATAATTATAACATTTTTTATAAAATCTATATATCTATTATAAAATAATTTATGTATAATTATAACATTTTTTATAAAATCTATATATCTATTATAAAATAATTTATGTATAATTATAACATTTTTTATAAAATCTATATATCTATTATAAAATAATTTATGTATAATTATAACATTTTTTATAAAATCTATATATCTATTATAAAATAATTTATGTATAATTATAACATTTTTTATAAAATCTATATATCTATTATAAAATAATTTATGTATAATTATAACATTTTTTATAAAATCTATATATCTATTATAAAATAATTTATGTATAATTATAACATTTTTTATAAAATCTATATATCTATTATAAAATAATTTATGTATAATTATAACATTTTTTATAAAATCTATATATCTATTATAAAATAATTTATGTATAATTATAACATTTTTTATAAAATCTATATATCTATTATAAAATAATTTATGTATAATTATAACATTTTTTATAAAATCTATATATCTATTATAAAATAATTTATGTATAATTATAACATTTTTTATAAAATCTATATATCTATTATAAAATAATTTATGTATAATTATAACATTTTTTATAAAATCTATATATCTATTATAAAATAATTTATGTATAATTATAACATTTTTTATAAAATCTATATATCTATTATAAAATAATTTATGTATAATTATAACATTTTTTATAAAATCTATATATCTATTATAAAATAATTTATGTATAATTATAACATTTTTTATAAAATCTATATATCTATTATAAAATAATTTATGTATAATTATAACATTTTTTATAAAATCTATATATCTATTATAAAATAATTTATGTATAATTATAACATTTTTTATAAAATCTATATATCTATTATAAAATAATTTATGTATAATTATAACATTTTTTATAAAATCTATATATCTATTATAAAATAATTTATGTATAATTATAACATTTTTTATAAAATCTATATATCTATTATAAAATAATTTATGTATAATTATAACATTTTTTATAAAATCTATATATCTATTATAAAATAATTTATGTATAATTATAACATTTTTTATAAAATCTATATATCTATTATAAAATAATTTATGTATAATTATAACATTTTTTATAAAATCTATATATCTATTATAAAATAATTTATGTATAATTATAACATTTTTTATAAAATCTATATATCTATTATAAAATAATTTATGTATAATTATAACATTTTTTATAAAATCTATATATCTATTATAAAATAATTTATGTATAATTATAACATTTTTTATAAAATCTATATATCTATTATAAAATAATTTATGTATAATTATAACATTTTTTATAAAATCTATATATCTATTATAAAATAATTTATGTATAATTATAACATTTTTTATAAAATCTATATATCTATTATAAAATAATTTATGTATAATTATAACATTTTTTATAAAATCTATATATCTATTATAAAATAATTTATGTATAATTATAACATTTTTTATAAAATCTATATATCTATTATAAAATAATTTATGTATAATTATAACATTTTTTATAAAATCTATATATCTATTATAAAATAATTTATGTATAATTATAACATTTTTTATAAAATCTATATATCTATTATAAAATAATTTATGTATAATTATAACATTTTTTATAAAATCTATATATCTATTATAAAATAATTTATGTATAATTATAACATTTTTTATAAAATCTATATATCTATTATAAAATAATTTATGTATAATTATAACATTTTTTATAAAATCTATATATCTATTATAAAATAATTTATGTATAATTATAACATTTTTTATAAAATCTATATATCTATTATAAAATAATTTATGTATAATTATAACATTTTTTATAAAATCTATATATCTATTATAAAATAATTTATGTATAATTATAACATTTTTTATAAAATCTATATATCTATTATAAAATAATTTATGTATAATTATAACATTTTTTATAAAATCTATATATCTATTATAAAATAATTTATGTATAATTATAACATTTTTTATAAAATCTATATATCTATTATAAAATAATTTATGTATAATTATAACATTTTTTATAAAATCTATATATCTATTATAAAATAATTTATGTATAATTATAACATTTTTTATAAAATCTATATATCTATTATAAAATAATTTATGTATAATTATAACATTTTTTATAAAATCTATATATCTATTATAAAATAATTTATGTATAATTATAACATTTTTTATAAAATCTATATATCTATTATAAAATAATTTATGTATAATTATAACATTTTTTATAAAATCTATATATCTATTATAAAATAATTTATGTATAATTATAACATTTTTTATAAAATCTATATATCTATTATAAAATAATTTATGTATAATTATAACATTTTTTATAAAATCTATATATCTATTATAAAATAATTTATGTATAATTATAACATTTTTTATAAAATCTATATATCTATTATAAAATAATTTATGTATAATTATAACATTTTTTATAAAATCTATATATCTATTATAAAATAATTTATGTATAATTATAACATTTTTTATAAAATCTATATATCTATTATAAAATAATTTATGTATAATTATAACATTTTTTATAAAATCTATATATCTATTATAAAATAATTTATGTATAATTATAACATTTTTTATAAAATCTATATATCTATTATAAAATAATTTATGTATAATTATAACATTTTTTATAAAATCTATATATCTATTATAAAATAATTTATGTATAATTATAACATTTTTTATAAAATCTATATATCTATTATAAAATAATTTATGTATAATTATAACATTTTTTATAAAATCTATATATCTATTATAAAATAATTTATGTATAATTATAACATTTTTTATAAAATCTATATATCTATTATAAAATAATTTATGTATAATTATAACATTTTTTATAAAATCTATATATCTATTATAAAATAATTTATGTATAATTATAACATTTTTTATAAAATCTATATATCTATTATAAAATAATTTATGTATAATTATAACATTTTTTATAAAATCTATATATCTATTATAAAATAATTTATGTATAATTATAACATTTTTTATAAAATCTATATATCTATTATAAAATAATTTATGTATAATTATAACATTTTTTATAAAATCTATATATCTATTATAAAATAATTTATGTATAATTATAACATTTTTTATAAAATCTATATATCTATTATAAAATAATTTATGTATAATTATAACATTTTTTATAAAATCTATATATCTATTATAAAATAATTTATGTATAATTATAACATTTTTTATAAAATCTATATATCTATTATAAAATAATTTATGTATAATTATAACATTTTTTATAAAATCTATATATCTATTATAAAATAATTTATGTATAATTATAACATTTTTTATAAAATCTATATATCTATTATAAAATAATTTATGTATAATTATAACATTTTTTATAAAATCTATATATCTATTATAAAATAATTTATGTATAATTATAACATTTTTTATAAAATCTATATATCTATTATAAAATAATTTATGTATAATTATAACATTTTTTATAAAATCTATATATCTATTATAAAATAATTTATGTATAATTATAACATTTTTTATAAAATCTATATATCTATTATAAAATAATTTATGTATAATTATAACATTTTTTATAAAATCTATATATCTATTATAAAATAATTTATGTATAATTATAACATTTTTTATAAAATCTATATATCTATTATAAAATAATTTATGTATAATTATAACATTTTTTATAAAATCTATATATCTATTATAAAATAATTTATGTATAATTATAACATTTTTTATAAAATCTATATATCTATTATAAAATAATTTATGTATAATTATAACATTTTTTATAAAATCTATATATCTATTATAAAATAATTTATGTATAATTATAACATTTTTTATAAAATCTATATATCTATTATAAAATAATTTATGTATAATTATAACATTTTTTATAAAATCTATATATCTATTATAAAATAATTTATGTATAATTATAACATTTTTTATAAAATCTATATATCTATTATAAAATAATTTATGTATAATTATAACATTTTTTATAAAATCTATATATCTATTATAAAATAATTTATGTATAATTATAACATTTTTTATAAAATCTATATATCTATTATAAAATAATTTATGTATAATTATAACATTTTTTATAAAATCTATATATCTATTATAAAATAATTTATGTATAATTATAACATTTTTTATAAAATCTATATATCTATTATAAAATAATTTATGTATAATTATAACATTTTTTATAAAATCTATATATCTATTATAAAATAATTTATGTATAATTATAACATTTTTTATAAAATCTATATATCTATTATAAAATAATTTATGTATAATTATAACATTTTTTATAAAATCTATATATCTATTATAAAATAATTTATGTATAATTATAACATTTTTTATAAAATCTATATATCTATTATAAAATAATTTATGTATAATTATAACATTTTTTATAAAATCTATATATCTATTATAAAATAATTTATGTATAATTATAACATTTTTTATAAAATCTATATATCTATTATAAAATAATTTATGTATAATTATAACATTTTTTATAAAATCTATATATCTATTATAAAATAATTTATGTATAATTATAACATTTTTTATAAAATCTATATATCTATTATAAAATAATTTATGTATAATTATAACATTTTTTATAAAATCTATATATCTATTATAAAATAATTTATGTATAATTATAACATTTTTTATAAAATCTATATATCTATTATAAAATAATTTATGTATAATTATAACATTTTTTATAAAATCTATATATCTATTATAAAATAATTTATGTATAATTATAACATTTTTTATAAAATCTATATATCTATTATAAAATAATTTATGTATAATTATAACATTTTTTATAAAATCTATATATCTATTATAAAATAATTTATGTATAATTATAACATTTTTTATAAAATCTATATATCTATTATAAAATAATTTATGTATAATTATAACATTTTTTATAAAATCTATATATCTATTATAAAATAATTTATGTATAATTATAACATTTTTTATAAAATCTATATATCTATTATAAAATAATTTATGTATAATTATAACATTTTTTATAAAATCTATATATCTATTATAAAATAATTTATGTATAATTATAACATTTTTTATAAAATCTATATATCTATTATAAAATAATTTATGTATAATTATAACATTTTTTATAAAATCTATATATCTATTATAAAATAATTTATGTATAATTATAACATTTTTTATAAAATCTATATATCTATTATAAAATAATTTATGTATAATTATAACATTTTTTATAAAATCTATATATCTATTATAAAATAATTTATGTATAATTATAACATTTTTTATAAAATCTATATATCTATTATAAAATAATTTATGTATAATTATAACATTTTTTATAAAATCTATATATCTATTATAAAATAATTTATGTATAATTATAACATTTTTTATAAAATCTATATATCTATTATAAAATAATTTATGTATAATTATAACATTTTTTATAAAATCTATATATCTATTATAAAATAATTTATGTATAATTATAACATTTTTTATAAAATCTATATATCTATTATAAAATAATTTATGTATAATTATAACATTTTTTATAAAATCTATATATCTATTATAAAATAATTTATGTATAATTATAACATTTTTTATAAAATCTATATATCTATTATAAAATAATTTATGTATAATTATAACATTTTTTATAAAATCTATATATCTATTATAAAATAATTTATGTATAATTATAACATTTTTTATAAAATCTATATATCTATTATAAAATAATTTATGTATAATTATAACATTTTTTATAAAATCTATATATCTATTATAAAATAATTTATGTATAATTATAACATTTTTTATAAAATCTATATATCTATTATAAAATAATTTATGTATAATTATAACATTTTTTATAAAATCTATATATCTATTATAAAATAATTTATGTATAATTATAACATTTTTTATAAAATCTATATATCTATTATAAAATAATTTATGTATAATTATAACATTTTTTATAAAATCTATATATCTATTATAAAATAATTTATGTATAATTATAACATTTTTTATAAAATCTATATATCTATTATAAAATAATTTATGTATAATTATAACATTTTTTATAAAATCTATATATCTATTATAAAATAATTTATGTATAATTATAACATTTTTTATAAAATCTATATATCTATTATAAAATAATTTATGTATAATTATAACATTTTTTATAAAATCTATATCTATTATAATATAAATGCCTTTAAATTCTAGTTTAAACCACACCATTATAATATGCAAAAGCAACAAGATAAACCATCGTTAGCAAATCAAAGTGAAAACTTGCAAACCTCTCCACCTTTAACTTCTATAGCAGAAACCTTAACCTAGCAATAGGATATTCAAGTTGAGGTCAAATAGGAATAGGCTTCTGAAAAGAAAGTGATATGCTCTAAAAAGAAGAAATGGATGATTAGCTTAGTAATAGCTTTTACCATTCTTGCTTTAGTTGGTGTAGTTCTTGCTTGCCTTTTCCTAATCTCTGATAAACAAGAAAAGTACAGACTTCCAAGTCCAGGACATGTTATTTCATATTAGTCTTCAATGAGAATTTCTAACTTCGTTTAATAAAAGTAAAGAAGATTACAGAACGATACAGTCTAGAATGAGACTGAAGCCTAAGAATTTACTCATTTCATCTAAAATGGAACAACAGAAAATACCACATAGAATGGATCTCTATATAGCATTGAATTAGTCGTATTGGAATAAAACGAAACTTAGATTCATTTCCTAGCTTAACCAGCAACCAGTGCTAATCTTACAGGTTTAAACGAAACAAATGAATATCCTCCATGGGCAAAAGTAAGAGTAGACACAAATAGTACTGAAATTTTAAGCTTCAGATGCAGTAACAACTCGGATTTAATGTTTAAGAATGAAGTAAGATAAACAGTAAGGAGATATATGGTTAAATAAAGCTAAGTTTCTGGTAACTTTTCCTAGCCTAGAAATGCCAGACTAAAAGGAAAAGCTGAGAGCTCTTCTGAGTGTGATGAATCTTTAACTTAAGAAAATAGAGATTGATGTGTCAATTATGATAAAAGCTCACTTGAGACTTAAAACATTTACTATGAATCCTTCTCAAGTTATTCAAGAGTAAGAAATCTATTGAATGAATCAGAGAGTTAAGAGAACTTCCTTAGTTTATAGGCAAATAGAACTAAAATTGTTAACAAAGAAACGGGTTACTTGGAAAGCACCAAAGAAATGTCTAGTTTGTCTTTCAAAGCTCTAAGCTAAGAAAACGGAGAAAACATTACAGTATCTTTTGATCTTGAAACTGACTACGAGTTTTCAGTCACAGAAAAGTATTCAAAAAAAGAATTAATAATGCTGATGTATCTGACTGAAGAAGTAGGACTTTAAGAAGACGATGAACAAAACTATACTTAAACCTATTAAACAAGAGAATTAGAAGGAATCACTCTTCTAGAAAAGAGAGAAAAGATAGCTGATATTTTTGGTCTCAGTTTGAGTATAAAATATTCATTATATTTAATGGATGATTATATGAAAGCTATTGTAGGACTAGACTTAGAAAGAAAATCTTTCGTTAAATTCTGCCAAAATGAGTTCGGATAAGACATAGTTCATTAAGTCTGAAAGATTCTAGCTTTAAAGGAGTTTGCTGAAGAAAGTTTAGAAGAAATAAGAGTGAAAATATAGGACTTCATTAATGATAAAATAGTGACAGTTAATAGCACAGTACTGCATAAGATTTAAGAGATAACATCTTATTTCGAAAGCGTAAAAATGATATACGAAGAAAATAAAGAGGCAATTAAAGATAAAGTGTAGTAGTATAAGCTATAGTTTGATTAAGTAAAATAGCTTCTAGAAAATACTCTAGCTACACTAAAAGATAAAATGGACTGACTTCTGTAATAATGGCAACTTCAAATTGATACTCTTAAATTGTAATCTTTGAATGTTATTAAATCATATTAAGATTAAATAAGCAACATAAAAGATAAAATTAAGACTGAGGTAGAAGATAAAACAAATTTGCTCAGAATACAGAAAGCATAGTTGGAAGAATAAATTGAATAAGTGCAATCTGATTTAGCTAAACTAGAACAAGAATAGCAGCTAATTTAAGAAACAAGCAATTAGCTTTAAGGATATTTAGAGGATATCAAAAAGATAGACAATCATCTCTAATAAATAAATCAAACAAGGATGGAAGATTAAGTAATATCTGAAATCTAGTAATCTGAACTTTTGATAAACGAAGAAACACCATAATTGATTACTAAAATAGAAGGAAAAGTAGATAATTATACTAACAATTTATAAGATTTGTAAAAGTAATCGTTTTAGTAAGAACTTTAAAGAACATAAACTTAATAGTAACTAGAAGAAAAGAATACGCAGCTAGAAAGTCTAATAACTTAAGAATAAGCAAATGCTACGGTTAATGAATAAAAAGAGCAACTTGCTACTGAAATTTAATAGCTTAATCATACTTTAAATAATGAACTAAAAAATTAAGAATAAGCAGTTTAAGGATAAATAGAAAACGAAAAAAGCGAAGTTTAGTAAGTCTTAAATGAAAGCTATAACTAATATTAAAATTAATTACAGCAATAAGCCTAGCAAGTGTAGCGCATATAAAACGATTATAACTAATTATTAGAGCATTAACTCTAACCATTGATATAAGAGACATTAACTATCAATGAAGAACTTGGCTAAGAAAGAAGGTAATTATTTAATTCCAAGGAAACAAGTAAAAGCAATAAAGGTAAGAAGTAAAAGATGAAGTAAAACTATGAAAATGCTCTTAGAGATCTATATGAACTAGAAGAAAAAGTCAAATACAGTATAGAAAGTTTATCAAAACTGTCTAGCTAATATCAAGAAGCGCTTAGTGGAAGCTCTGCTGAGCATTAATAAAACTTAGCAAAAGTAGAAAGTTCAGTTAATGAACTAATGCATCTTTTTTATTAAAGAGAGATTTTAGAAAATGCAATTTCTACTTAGAAAGAAGAAACAGGAAGTAAGGAAAAGAGAAAAGCGTAGTCTACAGTAAACTAGCAAAGTTAGAATTTAATACGCATAGATGAATAAATAGAAGAATATAGAAACTCAATAAAATCATAAAGCACTCAGTATTAAACTTAAAGTATAGCTCAAACTAATGAATATTTAACAGTTCTATAAGATTAATAGTTATAAATACAAGATAATATACAAACTTAAAACTAACTTTAGCTTTAGCTCCAAGCATCTGCCAGTGAAACTCAAAATGATATTTAGGTAGCTTAGAATTAATAACTTAACATCACCTAAAATACACAAGATTTGTAAGGACAAAATGAAAATTTAAAGAATGAACTAAGTGATTTAGAATTGAAGATAAATACAACTTTACCTGAACTTAATAAGTTATATCAAGATTAAATATTAGACTTATAAGTCAAAATAGAACAATAATAGTAAAGTACAGAAGATTAGATAAGCCAACTTAATTAAACTTATTAAGCAGAAAGGGAATAATAAAGTAATCAATATAATGAAGCTTATTTGGAACTACAATAGTTGATAAATGGAAATATTGATTGGAATTTACTTCTTTAGAAATATAACATCACAACTCCTTAAAATCTACTATAGCAAACATTCTAAGAAGCTGAGACTGAAACAGTTTAGTAATTCATTAAAATAAGAGAATCTTTCAATAATTTAAAAGGGTCATTCTAAACAGTTGTTAATACTTTTGAAGAAAAAACATCAGAAATTGCATAATAAACTTATTCTTAATTATAGAACATAAACAATCTTGGAGCTAAAAAAAAAAATAATAAATAGAAAGGGAAAAACTTATTTGACTTCAGTTTATTTTAATAAAAAATTAATGAATTTTCTCAAGATTTCAATAACATAAAAGGTATATATAGCTAGTTTCAAGATCTATTTACAAGTAAAATAAGCGAGTAGGTTTAATAAGTTTAGACGATAATTAGTCCTAATAGATGAAAATAAATGTTTGATTAAACAATAGAAGACTTAATGCCAATGGAATAAAAATATAACATAAATGTAACTGAATTAAAGAATCAGAATATGAATTTTATATAGTCCCTCATTCAAGAAATTAGTCAAAGCTCCTAGCAAATCTTTTAAGAAATGTCTTTAGACTAGATTATAGAAACCTTTATCAGTAATTTTTAGTCTAAGACATTGAATAAGCTCTCTAATTTTTAACAAAATAAAGATAAAGTGATAGATTCTTTAATTAGCTCTTTATCATCAATTTAAATGACTCTTTGCAAAAATTCTAGAACCATTCGACTATTACCTATAATAGTTGTACCAACTCCAATAGGTTTTATTGTAGTGTAATTGAATTTATACTATTCAATCAGTGCTACTTTTAAAGTGGAAGCATCTCGTTAAGAAATAAAGGCTTTATTAAATGCAAATGGCTACATAGAGTGTAGTGCATAAGGTGGACTTAATTTTCTTCTAGTTGAAGCAGGTGTTGGAGTATCCCTCAATTCTCAACTGTATCTTCCTGTTGAATTTGGAGTAGCAATTTAAGAATCTTAATTTTATGGGAAATGCAATCTAGAATATTCTATGGGCGGAAAGGCAGGAGTTTATTTAAAATATTTAGAATTAGAATTTAGGATTAAATGTACAAAAATATGTGTATATTTTTGTTGGAAGATTTGCTTTCCAGTTCCAGTTTTTGAATGGAGTTCACCTAAATATATCGTTTCGACAAGTTATTAAATTTTGCATAGACGAATCCTAATATACTACGAGGAGTTCGACATATGCAGCATTCAATAACAATCTTATAATTAAAGCTTTTTTTAATAAACATTAAAATCTTTCTACTTTTCTCTATTTATCTAATTTTTTACTTGCCAAAGTTTAAAAGAGACTATAGTATTGTAATTGAGTAAACTATGGGTTTTATAATTAATCTTAATGTGATTTTATTTAATTTAGTATCTAAAATCTATCTCATTAACTATTTTCAATTTTTAAGACTTTTTGAGTTTTTAGCAAATCATATATGATAGAATTAAAGTAGGAATTCTAACCCTTCTAGCATTTTTTTGTTTATCTTAACTTATAAAAATTAATCAATTAATAAGCTAGAAACCAAAAGACCCAAAATTAGAATATGGAATGGAGAGATCAATTTATAGTTTTAGTTTTTCGTTTTTATAATAATAATAATTAATCAAGTATCTCATCACTGAATTTGGTTTTTCAGGAATTAAAATTTAATGCTTGTAAAAATATTAACTTCAAACCAGCTCAGATCATATCTATCATAAATCTTAATGATTTTTAGTTTGCTCTCTCTATGAGTTTCTGATAGGTCAATTCTCGTTCATTTCTTATGAATTCATTAACTTCATTTTAGACATATGAATTTTCTTTGCTTAATTGAGGTATTTTTTTCCTGTAAATTTTGTCTTCTTAATTGTAATCAAGTCTGAATATTTTCCCATTAATTTTCTATGATTCTCTTTTCTTTTAGTCTAAATTGGAAAAAATTTAGCACTTTATTTTCTGGCCTCTTTCAGTATCAGAATCTATTTAATAATCTTTCAACAGCTCTGCGAATTGACTGAATTTTTTCTAATTAATCGATTCTGATATTCGCTGTCTACATATTTTCAGTTTTTTGAACATTTTTTTTAATTATAAGGTATTCAAATTTTCTTTCGAGCTTTTATGTTTGTCTTAGAAATTTAAAGTTTTCTTATTGCCTAATTTTGATGCATTAAAGTATTGTTTACTGTTTACTGTTTGTAGTTTGATGAGATAAATTCTTTTAAGAAGAGATTTTATTCAAGAAACTTTCGATTTTATTTATTATTTTTGTTTTATAAAATAGCAGAAAAGCAGCTAATTTGATTTATAGATTTAAGCTTTCTTAAATGATGAGCACTAAGTTATTAAAACTGTATAATAATGATCGATTTACTTATTAATTTTGAATATAGTACTTTTAAAAATATCAGAAGAATTTGATTCACAAAACTATTTCAAATTGTTAAAGTATTATTTTTTAATTTCTGCTTTATGTGGTTATATAAATTCCTTTCAATCAAACTTAAATTGAATCAAAAGCTAATTAAATTACAACCTATAAGTCATACATTTTTTGATGGAAAAAGATAAAATTTATCATGTAATAATGCAAAATATTTTTTAATCGTAATCAATGCGAGAATTTTAAAATTGGACCACAATAACAAATTTTTCAAAATAAAAGAAAAGCAAAGAGACTGAAGACTTGAAATCATATATAAGATAAAGTAAATTAATAAGGATAAATAAGAACTGATAATTTATCGTCCTTTATATTTACAGCAATATTCTTAATAAAGACATACAAATTAAATACGTATACTATTATCAAAATTTAATTGAGAACAAATTATTGGATAAATACTCAATGATTAATTAAAGGAACAAGAGTCTTTAAAAGTCTGTTAAAACTTAGCAAAAGAAAAAAACATATTAAGCTTGGTAAGAAGTAAAATTTATTCTTTAAATAAGATTGAATGATAAAATCATAAAACTATCACATTAAATATTTTTTCTATTATTTAAATATGAAATACTAAATATACTCATATCTAAGATTAAGATTAAAAATTGCCTTGTATAAGATCTCAGTATTTTAGACTTTCAGAGATTATTAAGTACAATGCATAGTATCCTTAAAAAAGTTATGTTTGAGGATTGAACTTCTCGTCCTAATCTGAAGGTAACGCCAAAATGCCATCGACTTTCTAATCAAACGCTGATATTACGAAAGGTTAGACTCCAATCGTATTTATCAAAGCCTCGTTCCCCGGAATAATTATATGGACAAGCCACCTCACAAGCAATTAAAAGGGCGAAATTATCAAATAATAACTTAGACTAAGATTCATATTTAATTATGTATACTCATTTTAATGATATTTAATATTTAAACATATTGATTCGATGGTAATATAAGAAAAAACATGCAATAGCCCAAAACTATAAAGTTTCTTGAACTAAAGAACGGATTGAGGTTTTAATAGCCCGCCATTCTTTTTATAGTTTCACCTTTGTAAATGAGTCTATTTCATCTAAAATTATTTTTAAAATTGCTAACTTTACCATTATAAAATTTTTGATTTATATTGAACCTGCTTAATTAATAATATCTAAAATAGTTCTTTTATTATGTTTCTTGTATTTATTTAGTAATTTTAATTTCTTTACCAACATCGTTTATAATGATGCTGCTTTTGGTTTATAAATTACTATCTTTTTATTATGTTTTATTTTTCATCATTGAATAATAATTCAAATATTTATGTCGGATTTCAGAAAAAGGATTCATCTCTGCTCCAAAGAAACAGAAGCCAGGTAAATAACAACACTAAGAGGAGCAAAAAAGTTCTCTAAAATAATTTATGTACTAACACCAACATCGGAGGAGAAGCCGAGGAAATAAACTTGTATGTCTTACATCTGGAGGTCTCAGGGTTTAATCACTCTGATTAGATAGTTCATTAAGATAGTATTAAACCTCTAGGAAAAGGTCAAGAAGCTCGGAAAGGATAATTTGAAGTTAGCTGAGCAGATCTAGCATGGATTATAAGATATTTTAGACCTCAGGATGGCAATTCAAGAGAGTGAAAAAAACTCTATGAAAATAATAGCGGGAGCAGTTTACTTACTATTCCCTAGATGCAGAAGATTTAAATTATATCATGTAGATTGAAAGCCTATGATAATGCTAGAACAGCCTCCAAAGTCAAAGATCCCAATAGACTAGAACGCAAACTCAGATAAGATGGAGATAGAAAAGACTACATTAGTAACAAAGAAAACAGAAAAAGGAACTAAAGTAAGAAAACTGTATTACTATTGTAAGAGTTAATTACATCTGTGGAAGAATTATGGCGAACTTAAAAAGGTGAAAAAATAATCGTGGGAGAGGCAATAGGAAAAGCAAGAACTAAACTTGGAATAGGGAGAACGGAAGTCTTCAGATTGAAAGACAACCTAAACCAGAAGAACTTGGGATGTTACCTGAAACAAGTTATGGTGGAAGAAGAGGAACTAGAAGAAAAGATTCACGAGCGTTAGAACTCATAAAAAGCTAGGCGATCAAAACTTTAAAACATTTATTTAGCGGTGATTCGTCGGACGCGATAAAAAATTTAATAATAATAATATATTAATTTAAATTTTTCATCATGGATATTTAAATCCCTTCCGTAAGACAGCAGTTCATACTCACTATGGTTAAATAAAATTGTTTGGAATCTCTAATTTTAGCAAGATTGGGAATTCGGTTTTTTCGAAATTTTTCTTCCACTCCTCTCTTCTCCTTTCCTTTTCTTTTCTTATCTTATCTTATCTTATCTTATCTTATGTTTTTTGATTTTATAAATTTCTTTTCTCAGACTACAATACAATCTGTTAATTTTGCTTATTCTTATTCCTTTCTTAGTTTTTCTTGAATCCAATAGTTCAGTTTTTTCTCCTAGAATTCCTAAAATTTTGATATAAATGCCATGAGCTTCCAAAACAGAAGTATTTTTTTCTAATCTTTACCTACCTCTATTTTCTTTAAGGCTTTCTGATAATTTCTTCTTCAATCACTCTTATCTCCATTTGAAGTTGTCTTTTATGTTAGCTTTTTTCTATTTTCTCTATTCTATTTCCAAATTTTGTTTGATTCTAATGCTAGGATTGAGAATGATTGCTGTGAATTTATAAAAAGCTTCAGAAAACATTTAAATCTCTTTCCTATGATATGAATCTTGAATCAAGCTCTTCTTGTTTGTATAAAGTTCTTTCTAATTTTTTGTTGCTGTTTTTCAATCTTTTCACCTCTTTTTGGAGGTTTAGCACCATTTTAGCTAGCTTTCATAACTAATTAGTTTTTCAGTGGTGATCTACACAATTTCTTGGTTCATTATGTTCTTAGCCTATTTCTTAGGCTTATTCTGTGTTGTTTGAATATCGACTTGGTTGATGAGGGGCTTTCCTGTTATCTTTTTTCTGGTTCATAGGAAGTTAGTGTTAAGTTTATTAATAAAATTATTTTTTTAATGCGACATGAATGTAAGAACTGATGCTTTATGCTTCTCTCCTACTCTTGGAAGGTGGCATAGAAGTCCTTTCTGAAGCCACCCATCATATTATTTATTCAAAAATAATTTTAATAATAATAATTACTATTATTAATTATTTAGTTCAATATTCATAGGTACACTTTTTAATATGTTGGATCTTAAAAATATTTCTTACTATATTTTTATTTTTCTTAATTTTTTTATTTGATACTGGAATTGAGAAAACTAAATTTGAAATATTTTAGGAATTTAAGTAAACTATTTATCCATGTGTCCATTTTATATTCTATTTACGTTTATATATTATAAATTATCTCTTCTATAGAAGAAAATTAAAGGTTTAATTGTTCGCTTATTTTTTCTAGTATCTATTCCAATTTTCAAATTTTAATATTTTGTTCTTTTAATTTTTGACGTTCTATAGTATACTGATTATGCAAAACTCCTTAGATGTTTTTCTTAATCATATTAAGATGATTATTCAATAAATAGATGCTTTATCTAAATTTTTAGGCATTCATTGAGATAGGAATTTTATTTCTTAGATATCATTTTATATTAGAAAAATGACTATAACTATTAATCATTTAGATTGATTAATAATAAAGACTTTTAAGGAATATAACTTAAGCAAAGAAGCAAATGAATGATATCAATTTAATAAACTTTCGAAAATTTAGATTATAGAGCGCTTAGAACTTCGATGGTGCACAGCTCCTTAAATTTAAGTTTTAAGTTAATTTAAGGAAATTCTTTTGTAATCTTCCACGCATTGATATATCTTAAGTCATTCTTGTCTTCTATTGAATATAAGTCTAAAAGTCATTCAAAAAATCTAAATGACTAAACATCCTTTAAAATTTGTTAATCCTGATGCTGCTTGCTAAAGCCCTCTCTTTGCTCTTGCCAAAAGTTCAGCACGAACCTTCACACAATAAGGTTTCTTTTTAGTATAAGAGATTTAGGTATCCTACTCTAAAGATTAATCCTACCTATTTAAATTAAACAATATAAATATTAACATAAAGCAAAAATCTATAAAGAGATTAAATAAAAATGGTAAAACTTAATTTGAATGCATAATATTATAAATAAAAATATCCTACTATTAAAATAAATTACATTTAATATACTTATTTATTAAAAATGCTTTTAAAGTCAAAATATAAAATATTTAACAGATTACGAGTCTTTTAAAAATAAAAGAATCCCCAAATCTGGAACATATTATAAATTTTCAGTAAAATATAAAACAAAAAAAAGGAAAAGTTGTTATTACATTCGAGTTATCAAATTAAAAAATTAAAAATAAAGATAATAATTATAGTAAAGAAAAACAAACAAATAAGCAAATAAAAAAATGTTTAAGATAATAAAAATGTAAAAATCTGCTGATGGTAAATTTTAAAAATTTAGGGAGATGAAAAATTGAGAACTTAATTTAATTAATAAAATAATTTTATCTTTTATATTTTATTTAGCTTTGAAATATATTTAATAAAACTTACTATATACAATTGGGACAATCAAAATATAATAATATAGTTAGACTTATTAAAAGGTGTCTGATTAATCTTTTATTATAAATGGATAATAAGACGATGCAATAATTATTTTTTACATAAGTTAAGATAGAAAGAAATAAACAAATACCTTTCAACTTTAAAATAGTTATTTAGTTTCGCTTGACTTAATTAAATAGTACAAGTTAATCGCATTTTTTATGTTTTTTAAACTTTGAGAAAATTTAGTTAAGAAATTTTAATCTAAATAATTAAAGTTTTAATTAAAAAAATGGAGAACTTGGGTATCAATCCCAATACTTCTCGTAAGCAAGTGAACGCTTGCCATTTGAACTTGATCACCTTGTTTAAATAAATTATACTTGGCTAAACAATTTACTTCAATAAGCGAATAAAGAAATAATATAAATTAGCATATTTTTATTTAATAAAACTAATAATGATGTATTTTATATTTTAAATAGTTATCATTCTTTTTTCTCATATATAAGATTTAAATACTTTTTTAATAAGTTTATTTAAACAAAAATAAAAATTTCTGCAAATTCACTAATCACTAGAATAACAAACTATAATTATTTTTTATTAGTATGCTTTACTTTTGTATACCACTAAAAATTATAAAATAATAATGATATAAAATTTAAAAAGATTTTATATTCTTTTTTAGATTAAAATTCAAATATTATTCAGCTATATTACTAAATATTTTAATTTAATCTAGTTAAAAATGTTTGCTAGTATTTACATTTTATACCTTATAAAAAATTGTAGATTTAAGAGCTAAAATATTTTTATTTATTTAAGAATAATAAAGTATTCAAATAACTAATTCATAGCATTCTTTTATAATTTATTAAGTTTATTTTAAATAGTTTTAATAATTACGTTTCAATAAAAAAGGTATAAATTAAATATTTTCTACAATATAATTATTTTTATTCTCTTTTAAAATAAATAACTTTTATTATTTTATTTATAGACGTAAAAAATTTTAATTATTTCATCTTAGAAAAGAATAGAAGTAGCAATATAATATTTGGAAATTAAAAATAGAGTCATTTGTATTTAAACACCAAGAATATCATCTGAATACATTTTATTTGAGTGAAATATTGAATTAAGCCTTTAAGTAATTGATTTTTACTAGAATACTTCTAATAATATTTTTATTTCTAGTTAAACTTTTTTCTACTTGAAAAGTTCAGTAATATAATATTCTTTTCCTATTTTCACTTTAATTTATTTTTATTAATTCAGCTAAAATAAAAGAAATAAACGAAGCAAAAATAAAAATTCTTAGATATCTTATTAGATCATAAATTTTATAACTTCTTTACTGTAAATAATTTGATAGAATACTATTATAAACTTCTCAATTTAAATTGTTGTTAATGAATTAATTATTATTTTATACTTAGAATATAATCTTATCCTATCCTATTATTATTAAAAGTTTTACTTCCATAGAGAATATGTTAGATAATCATGAACAATTAAAGGGTTAAGCTAATTTAAAATATCTGGCTATTTATAAGATATTTTAACTATAAAATTTCCTTTTTCATAAAGTTTTAATTTTAGCTTTCTTTCATAAAAATATTTAGTTAATAGAGAGTATTTTAAGCTATTAAACTAGTAAAACTGTACTTTTTTATTTTTAAAACTAATGTATTAAAGAACTGAATACTTTATATATTTTTTAAATATTAATTTAACAAAGTTTAACGTTAGAAACAGGGACTTAATCGTTATTAAATATATAAAATAGACATGTTGGCTGTGCTTAGGAGAGCTAGTAGGTAATTTGGTGCAGTGTATACTGTTTGCAAGCAATCTTGCACTAGATATCATCACGGTGAGGGTGGACAAATTTTGAAGAAAAAAATCTAGCTTGCCCGAGAATTCTCGCTAGCATTATGAAAGCTTGACCGACGAGTCTACTAATTATTAATTCTTTTTTTGGATTTTATTCAAGAAGACTGAAACATTAAGTTCAAAATTCAAGAATAATTTAAATAAACAGATTCTCAATTTGGAGAAACTGACGTGACACATTGATGGCTAGAATGAAAAACATAAAGTATGAGAACATTTTTTAATTTTAATATTAAAAGGGCTGCTTGCCAGCAAATTGCTCCGTGTTCTATAATCATATTTATTTAATTGAATTATCTTTAATTTAAAAAATAAAGAAATTTTATAAATATGGTATTGCTAAATTTTTAAAATCAAAAAATCAAAAATCAAAGCTAAGAAATTAATTTTAATTTGTTAGGAAGAAAGTGACAAAAAATTATAAGTATATTATAAAAGTCTGCTCAAAAAGTAGTAAAGATTATAAAAATCTATAATATAACAAATATTATTATAAATAGATAGATATATATTTAAATTTTCACGTTCTTGGAGATTTTCATTTTCTTCCCAATGCTAATCTCCAATTTACTAAAGCGTTTAAAAATTAAAGCTTAAATGTTTTTATACTCATATTGCCTCTCAAGCATAAATTTTGAAATTTTTCAATCCTCTGTCAATATTTGTTTTTTTCTCTTTAAGTTTAGCCTCGTGCATCACAGTATATTATTTGTATCTTCTTCAAAGATACGCTTAAATACAGTAATAGCATTTCCCAATTTTCTCATTAGATTCAGCGCTAAAATCTTATCTTTCTCTATTATCATCATAACGTTTATTTATTCTTTCGATCAATTTAAGTTTGCATCTTTCGTAAATTTTCTACGATTTCAACTATTTTGTTGATAGATTCCAATTGTTCTTATTGCTATTTCCAAGATTATATATTTCAGAAGACATTTAATCCTCTTTATTAGGAAATTACTCGCTATTAAATTTCTTCTACTATTTATATTTAATCAATTAGATTTTATTATTTTTCTTCAGAGCTTTAGCAACTTCCTAGGAAGTTTAAAACTATTTAAATATAATATTTACAATTTATCTATTATTCTATAGTAAAGTCAAAGATTTCCTAGTGAATACTTTTCTTAGTCTATTTATTATGCTTCATTTAAGAGAATGAGGTTCCAATTTGATGGCCATATTCTATTGTTATATTCTCAATCCTAACTTTCTTAGGATATTGTTATCTTCTTTTTAGAACTGTGAAAAATTCATATAGATACCTTCTTCCACATTTTTTAAACTTAATACTTAAAAGAAATTACCATAAAAAGAAAATGACTATTTAAAATTATTAATTTCAGCGTTAAACTTTTCATGAATTATATTTATATTCCAGCTTTAATTATATTAATAAAGTAAATTACTAAAAAACTTAAATACATCTTATTTCTTAAGTGATTTTTCATTATAATTTAAGCTTAAAAATTCTAAAATAAAAGGTATTTCAAGAATAAAAGACTATTTTATATATAATTTTGATATAAATTTACAGGTTAAATTCAAAAACTTATTAATATTAGCAATACTTATTTGTATTTAGGACTTATATAATAATAATAAACTAAAAGAGCTTCAATATTTGGAATATTGAGACATAGCCTTAGAAACTTAATAGAAAGAATAGAAAAAACAAAAAAACTTTAAAATCAAATCAACAAAAAATTTAAAGGAAACAACTCAATAATAATAGAAGATAAATCGGGAAATAGAAAAAGTCACAATTACAATAAATCTGAAAAAAATAACAAAATAATTAAGAAGGAATTTTACTTCTGTAGGAAGGAAAAGTTTTAATATAGACAGTGGTAATTATTCTAGAATAGGAAGGAGATTAATTGTGAAAAAAGATAATGATAAGAAAAGATCACAATATTATAGAAAAACTGTTTGCTCTCCCCAAGGAATTATCTACAAGAAGAAGAGGACTTTATTCTGATCACAACAGTAGAGAAGAGTTTAATAGAAGGTAGGGCGATCCCGATTACAGACAAAATTGGTTTTGGAAATGAGCTATAAATTCTATAAAATAATAAACTTCTTATATTTAGTATATCTATAATAATATGAAAATAACAGCCACAATCATAATGAAAAATTAAAAAGTAAGAAAAAAGATAATTTGAAGGATTAAGAAAAAAAAATGGAATCACTATAATTAAATAAATTTTTAATATTTGATAAAAGCCATTCAATATATTCTTTTTATTAAGTCTGAACTTTTTATTAAAACTCAATTTTAATAATAATAAAATGTTTAAATTATTTTTATTTAAAATTAAATTTTCATTAATGATTTTAAATTTAATATCTAATAACTTTGAGACATTCAGTTGCTCTTTTTAACTTTAGCTGAAATCTAATGAAGATAGAAAGATAATCTATAAACTTTATCTTAATATTTAAATTTAAAGTTTTAACTAATTAATTTTTAATTTTTCACTCTTTTCTAATTCTAATTATTTTTAGACAATAAGCAGATATATTAATAGCCTTATTTATTTTTTCTTTTATAAACTTAAGCTAAATTTGTTTTCTAATTCAATTAAAAAAGAGTAAAATTAAGTGTTTAATTGAGAAGAAAATTTGTTAATCACAAGATCTTGCACATTATTTCCTTAAATTAAAGCATTGCTTAAAATTTACTTAGCCAGCCGGCCTCATTTTTAAGCTTTAGCTTGTTAAGTGCAATCCAGCTTTAGAAAAAACTATTTTAAGGTTATTTCTATTTCGAGCTATAGAACTTCTTCCTATGAATTAACCCATTCTTTTTGGTCAGATTTTAGGTAAATCGTTCAAAATAATCTCTTTATTTTTATTTCTTATAAATTTTTTAATTATTTTTTATAATTTTATTGCTTTTTACATATGAAACAACATATTTTCTTCATATGTTATTTCATCGTTTTTTAATATCCATAGGTATATATCATTATTATCCATGGATTCTTTAAATAATTTCCTACTATAATGTCTGCTTTTCCTTCGATTTTTTATTTAAGATTAGAATTTTGAAAACTAAAATTAAAAATTTGAGGAATATGCTTGAATTATTAATCAAACGTGATTATTTTTTTTAGCATTTGAGTTTAGCTCTTTTTATATCATCCTCTATAGATGAAAATAAAGGTTTAGTTCTTCGCCTATCTTATCTATTGTTTATTATAATTTTTCAATTTTCAACTTTTATTATTTTAAGTTATACTAAAGTTTGGTATTCTCTGATGTATTAATTGCTTAAAAGACTCTAAAGATTAATGTAATTCATATTATTGAAGTTTTTGTTCGGTTTAAATTTATTAAAATTCTTTTTTAAGATATTCGTTAAGATAGATCTGTTGTTTCTTATAAATTATTTATTTCCTTAATTTTCAAATAAAATAATCTATTTTAATTGATAAATATTTTCAAGCTTTATTTTAAGACTTATTAATATTATCAGCATCTATTGTACATTGGATTATAAATTTAATACCTTTTGGTTAAGATTAAATAATAAAAGCTTTAATAAATTTTAATTGATATTAAATCTAAAAACTGCAAGGGAATTAATTTAATAAATAAAAAAGAAAGAAAGAAAATTATTCAATTTTATTATTAACTTCCAAAGAATGGAATTTTTATTTATGTAATCTACTAGGTAACATTCATGCAATAATAGTCTTTAAAAAGCTAGTATTCTGAATGGTTCAGATTGATGAGACGAAAAAGAAATAATATAAGGAGAAAAATTCATAGTTGAGCCAGGAGTATAAGCTGATGAAAATTAAGCAAATTTTTTCTAATTAAATATCTAAAGATAGTTAAAATATTAAAGGAAGACTTGAAGACAATCAATTTCCTTCTTATTATTTGGAATCATTTAATATGAATTCCAAAAGTTCAAATTAATGCCACCCAGTAATCTATAAAACGAAAGAAGTTGATTAAAAAAAAATCTTATTCAAAAGGCTACAGATTATTACTAGTAATATCCAGAATAAATCTATATATGTATCTTAGTTTTTTTCTCAATTAAGATGAAGTTGAAGTAATTTTTACAAGAAATTAGAGATTATTCAAAGCTCTCTTAAGTCCAATTCAAATTTTATATTATTTAAAATTAAAATCCAATATAAAGAATGATATTATACACAGAATGTCAGCTATCTTTAAACAATCATAAGAAAGATTTATATTATAAATAGCAAAAATAAACAAAAATTGATTAGAATAATTTTAAATTTATCAATTATACATTTATTTAAAGCAGTCTCAAAGAATCATTTAAAAAAGGATATTAAAAATAATAAGATAAATATAAATTTCATTAAATAATAATTGAACTTTTATAGAAAGCAAATTATAAATGAAAACTTAAAAAATTAAATTAAATGTTTTAATAATAAAATAATTAAGGAAAATGATAAAATAGTAAAAAATTATGCAATAAATTAAGAATTTAAGATAATAAATCTATTAAATTTTTCTAAATTAGGTAAAAAATGACTTCAAAATATATTAAAATTATTATTAATTATATGAAGAGAATACTATTAAATAATTAAAGATTAAATTAAGTAAATAATTAAAAATTTAACTAAATAAAAATAAAAGGTAATATTAATTTCTAATTATATATTTTAATTTTATAATAATATTAATTTTAAGTTTTCCGTTTTAGGGATTTCCAACCCAGTCAGGAGGACAGCAGTTCATAAATGTTTGGGACATCCAATTTTAGCGAGAATGGGAACTCGGGTTTCTCCAGGTTTACCTTCCTTTTACTTGATATGGTCCCATCTTGATCACTTGTATATTGAACCATCCGGGTTGCAATACATTCTATTCATTCTTGCTTCTTCTTTTTTCTTCTTTTGTTATTCTTTTATCCAATAGTTTTTTTATTTCTATTAGAATCCTTAACACTTTCGATAAAAATGTCATACGCTTCCACATCAGAAACATTTATTTTTTATTTTGAATTATTTTCCTTTATTTGTTTGCTCTTTCTAGGCTTCAATTTCCATTTGTATAGCTCCAGTTTCGCTTTACTCTTTCTTAAAAGTTTACAATTTCTCTTCTACTTTTCCGAGTCTGTTATCCAGTTCAGTCTATTTCTAAAGCTAATTTTAGGATTCGTTAGTCTGACTTTGTGAGATATTTCAAAAGGCGTTAAGATCTCTTTCCTAGGACATAAGTCTTGACTCAATTCCTTCTGCTAGGTCTAGCTTTGCCATCAGCATATCATTGTCCTTCTTCAATCTCCTGACCTCTTCCTGGAGGTTCAGTACCAATTTGATGAGCTACTCCATGCTCATCTGGTCAGAAGGATTGAACTCTGATACCTCCTGGTGGAGAACAGACTTCATCTGTTTCCTCAGTTTCTCGCTTGAGGTTGGAGTTTCTGTGTTTATATTCTTCAAGGTTGGCTTTCGTTCGTTTTGCTAGATTCCAAGTTGTTAGTTCAGTATTGGTTAAGGTTGCGATAGAGAGGATTGTTAAGATTATTGAGACTTGGTTTCTTGCTTCCTCCCTTCCTTTTTGGCTTAGGAAGAGGTGGTATAGAAGTCTGACTTAAAACCTTCAACCATTTTTTTTATTTATTTTGATTTTATTTAAATTATTTTATATGCTTTTGTAGAATAATTAGCTAATATTATAATATTTTTATTCTATTTGAATTTTTCAAATATAATCTTATTAATAATAAAAATTTTAACAAAATTAAATAAAATACAATCTTATAATTTTAAATTTAAGTCAGAATTTTATTTAAATATTTAATTTTTATACCTAAATAAATATACGAAAATCTTTAATTTTGTAATTTATTTTTTTATATCAATTATTTTTATTTAAATTCCTAACTTAACATCATAATTAAAACTAAAATAAGATTTATAAAAAATTTTCTGGATTTATAATAGATTAATAAAATTATAAACATTTTTATTTTTAAACTTTTTAATCTGTTTGAAAGTTTATACGAAGTTTTTTAAATCTTTTACCTTTTTTATTCATTTTTATTTTTAATTGAAAAATTAGTATTTTCTCTTGTTATTTTAAAAATTAAATCTTAAATTTTCATATGATTTTTTTATTACTATAACTTTCAGAAATTTTTTCATTGGGTAAGGGTTAATTTTATGAAACTAAACTAAATATTTAATTTTTGCTCTTTTTTTGCTTTTTCAACCCAATTCAAAGCAGCCGATTTACCTTTGTGAGTGGGCCACTCTCTCTTCCACTCTTCTATACTATTCAGATTCAGGATAAGATTTAAATTTTTAATTACGCATTTTTCTTGAAAAGTACAGTTATATACTTCTAAATTATTATGCTTTCTTTCTTATCAGTATCTTTCTTCAATATTTTTTTACTTTTAAAGAAATAATTAAAATTATTGCTATAAATGCTTTTCGCACACAATAGTTAAATTTTTTCGCAATCGGCTTAGTAAATAACTCGAAATGCATAAAGGCAATATCTATTTAAAATTCTATTTTATCTCTGATTTCTTTTTCTTCTCGTTGTGCGTTTAGGAGTATCAATTGCAATTTTAGCACATTTTCTTCTATTTTCTTAAGGATATAAATAAATTTTTTAAAGAATTTATTACAATTTTATATAATTTTTTTTGAATTAACTACGTTTCAAATACATTTTCTCTTAAGTTTAAGTTTTACTACTTAAATTAGTAATAAAATTAATAAATTTTCTCAATTAATTCTATTTTTCTTTTCTTATGTAACAGAAAAAAATACTAAATTTAAGATTGGCAAATGTTTCTTATTTACGATATTTATTTTTATAATTGTTGTAAAAAAACTTAATAAATGTTTTATATATGTAACTAAACATTAAGAAAATAATTTGATGATTTAGCCTATCTATTGATTTTTAAAAACTTCTATTTTTAAGTTTTTTTTTCCTGATAAAGTAAATAATTAGAATAAAGTTGAAAGTATCTGCATTATTATATTAATAAATAGGGAGGAGCAATCCCCAAATCCACATTGACTTAAGATATGTCACCGGAAAGTACTCGGGGGAAGAACTTAACAAGAACTTTAATGGGAGCTAAGATAAGACATGATTAAAGAGGCATCAAGTAACTTTATTGATGAAAGATGCCTGATACTAAGGTCTCTTAGGAAACATTTCGATCACGCCCTACAAAAGATGAGACTCCGAAGGATGCTGTACTGTGGAAGATTTCAGAAAATAATTATTTCACTTTAAAAATCTTAATTAAAAACTACGTTCCATTTAGGTGCTATACGCTTTCTAATCTTATTTATTTATTTATTTATCAGTAATTTAGCTTTTGTTATTAAAGCATAAGTTTGCATCTTCATTACTATTAAAAGATTCTAAACATTAATATAATAATTGCTAAACATTTTTCTTGTTCCTTTATATATATATGTGCTGGTGCTTCTATAAAGAGATGGACCAATATTATTAAAAAATAGTTAAATTTTTGCTAATTTTAATTTTAATTTTTTCAATTTATAAAAATATTTAATATTTGTTTGCTAAATTAAAGATAATTAAGTCTTATTGAATTAAACAATTTCTCTATTAAAATATTAATATTATATAGAAAAATGGATATCGGTTGTGGTCAGGAGAACTAGTAGGTAATTTGGTGCAGTTTATACTGCAATGCGAATAATCTCGCACTAGATGCCACCACGGAGAAGGATGGATAAGTTAGAAGGACAAGCTTAACTCCCCAGGGTTCTCTCTAGCAGTTTAAACGTTTGATTGATGGGTCTTCTAATGATTTAATTAATAATTATTATTTTAATCTTCTTTAAGAAGACAGGAGCATTTGATTCAGGATTCAAGAATATTCTTTAATAAGTAGATGTCCATTTGGAGAAGCTGATGTAATTCATAGGACATCTAGACTGACATCAATAAGTATTAAAAAAAAATTTAAATATTAAATTGAAAGAGCTACATGCTTACGAGGTGCTACGCGCTTTATAATCATATTTATTTATTTGTTTATAAACTTAAAATAAGAAGATGAAATAAAAATCTTTAAATAAAACAAGGAATGTTTATTTAACAATAATATATATCTTTTTTTAATTTACTTTATTACTAATTAGCTAAACTTAGTTAATAAAATTAAATAAAATGATTAAAATAAAATATTTAGATAGACTAGCAAAATAAATATTTTACTATATTGATATAATACAGTGCTGTACACCATTTCATTCTAATCAAATATTTTATTAATGCCTAATATTAATAATTGAGAGCATTTTATAGTTTTACTTGAATTTATAAATAAGAAAATAATATTAATTAAATTTACTTTTATAATATAAGCATTTATATTAAAAAGGCTAATTATTTACTTACAAAGCACTAGAAACTAATTATATTACAATCTCTTTCTCTATAAAATATGTTCGACAATATACAGAATTTGGCATCTAAAATATCTCCTTTATTGCTATAATTCTTTAATTTGAAGTAAAAATAAAAAGTATCAAAGCATATAATCTAACTAAGAGCATAGAACATATAATTAATGCAAATGTAAAAAATAAATATAAATATATTATTGTTATACTATAATTATCATGATAATTATACAGAAATTTAATTCTTAATTTATTATTTTTCCTTTTATTTTATAATCATTTAATGTCTGACTTTTAATGTGCTAAATGTGCAAATCCATTCGATTTATTTAATAGAATACTAAAAGTCTTGCCTTGTGGACATTCGTTGTGTAAATTTTGCCTTAATGAGGAGATTAAAGAAAATAACTAAGCAATCTGTTCTTAGTGCTCTAGCATTGCAGAAATAAATCCTAAAGATTTATAGAAGAACTTAAGCATAATATAGAGAATTAAAGATGAAGAAAAGAAGAAGAAATAATAGGAAACTATAGTTAAAAGGCTTAACTAATTAAGAGCTCAGAAATAAGAAATATCAAGTATCAAAAAGCAATATATTTAGGAAAAAGGCACCATCTACTACCAAGTTTACTAACTTTTGAATAATATCTTATTTTCTACCACTGCTAAATAAATCCACTAATATTAAAAAAGCCTTACTTAAAAAATAAATCTATTTGAGAAAGTTAGCTCGGATAAATTTATTAATTTAGAACTACTAGAAAAAATGTTTGAGGTAAAGTATTAGATAGAAGATTTTAGTACATAAAAGCTTGAATTGTAAAAATTAAAAGAGGTATAATAAAAACTATTAGATTGGTTTAAACAAATGCTAGTTTAGTTAAAAAGCTAAGAATGATAAAATATTTAAATACTGTTTGAAAAAGAAAAAAATTAACTGTTTAACTCAGCTTAAGTAAAAGATAAATAAAATTAATCATTTTCTTAGTATAGCTAAATGATTTTGGAATAAGCTGAGTAAATAATCAATAGCTAACGTATTATAAACTAATAATAGCCATAAAATTACTTAGCGCGATAATTTAAAAGTCCTTTTTAGTAAATTTCTCTAGTAAATTAAGAAGTATAATGTGAAATTTTAAATTCTTAAATAGATAAGTTAAAACAGTAAAATGAAGAACTAAATAGTGAATTAAGCTAAGTACTTAGTTAGATAAGTAGTTAAACTTAATAAATAAATGAACTAAATTAAAAAATTAGAGACTAAGAAAAATCTATTAATCAAAGGTAAGAAAAGATATTACAACTAGAAGAGCAAAACTAGAATTTAATTAGATAATTAAAAGAAAATTAAGATTAATAATCTTAATAATTTTCAAAGTAAAGCAAGGAAATTTAAGAACTAAAAGGAAAAAATAAAAATTTAGACTCATAAAATAAGTAATATCTTTAATAAATAAATGATTTTGACTAAATTAAGAATTAAGAAAAATAAGTATTACAAAAATAGTTAAACTAAGCAGAAGATAATAATAACTAATTAAACTAATAATTATAAAGTTTGTCCTAATAGTTAAAAGAAATGGAGACATAATAAACAAAAATGAAATCTGATCTTAAATCTAAAGAAGAATAATTAAGATAATATATCTTATAATATTAAAAAAACTAATAAACAAATTAGTCTCAAGAGACTTAGATTAAATAGTTGAACTAGCAAATAAATTAATTAAATTTAATAATTAAAAAAAACTAACAAAATAGTCAGAATCAAGAAAACTAGATACTATAATAATAATAAAGCTTTTCATAGTTAAAAAACTAAATAAATGATTTAAATGGTAAACTAAAAGATTCTGATTTAAAAGTTTCAGCTTTTAACTAAATTATTAATAAAAATGAATAAGAAATTAATTAATAGAATAATAGAAAATATTAACTTTAATAGTAGTAAAACTTTAATTATAATTAAATCAACTAAGTAAATATTCAACCATAATTAAGATTAAAGGGTATTTAAAGTTAAAAATATACTCTAGAAGATGTGATGAAGTTATTAGAGAAATATGGAGCTAATTCTTCACCTTAAGCTTATATAAGAATATGGTAATATAAAGATCTTATTCCTAATAATAAACTGTTAAACTAACTTTAAGTAATAGGTAGAGGAGGATAAGCTATTGTCTATAAAATAGAAATATAAAATATAGAATATGCTTTAAAAGTAATGATTCAAAAGAAAGGAACTGATGAGCAATAATTGCTAATCGACTTTTATCAAGAATGTTAATCACTTCTTAGTATTAATGATACAAGAGTACTTAGACTTATAGGAGTAGTAGTAGAAAAACATGAATAAGAACTTATTTTATGTATCATTACTAATTTCTAATAGAAAGGAAATTTATACAATATCATATAAAGTAAAAAACTTTTTTAAGAGGTTAAAGATAAAAAATAAAGATTTGAAAAGAAATTAAGACTTTTATAATAAATTACAGAAGGAGTGAGTGCCATTCATAATGCTAATTTAATACATAGAGATTTAAAATCTTAAAACATTCTTCTAAATGACAATGATAGTCCTAAAATAGCTGACTTAGGTTTAACAAGAAAGGATGAAATTGAATTTACAGAGCAAGGTAGAGGAACAGTTCAATGAATGGCTCCTGAATAGTTTTAATTTAAGTTTTATAAATAAAGCGATATTTGATCATTAGCTTGTATTGCTATAGAAATATTTAATGAATCTCTTCTATGACCCTAAAATTGCACACCTGAATAAATAAGAAATTTGATAGTAAATTAGAGATAAACTCCATAATTTTCAGATGAAATAAAAGAAAATAAAAATTTAGAAGAGTTATTAAGGAAATGCTTAAGTTACAATTATAAAGAAAGACCTAATATTTAAGAAATTCTATAATCTTTATAGCAAATAAAATTAGATTAAAGCAAACTAAAGGAAAAAGTATATAAAAACTAAGAATAAATCATAAGTTAAGATATCTAAATTTAATAATCTTAAAATTAATAAGAAAATAATAAAGAAGCATAGATAGATCATTAAATTAATAATGAAAATGTTACTGAAGCATTTAATTTTTCCTTAAATATACCTTCGATACAACTTTAATAAAATTAATTTGAAAAAAATGAGGATTGAATAAATAATTAAAATAAATAAAATGTTTCAGAATAAAAAGAATAATGAAATATTTAAAAGACTTATTAAGAGCAATTTTTTTGCGGAGTTTGCTAGTAGAACTTAATCATAAAAAAACACTAAATAGTCTTAAATTGTAAATGCATAGTGTGCTTAGAATGCTTAAAATAATAAATACAAAATTTGATTAAGCAATAAAAATACTAATTTTTTGATTTTACATGTCCTTATGAAAATTGTAAGTAAATATTAGAATGAAATTAAGAAAATTAATCATATGAAAACTCATAAATAATAGAAAAGCTTTTAGATCAAGACTAGATAGAATTTATAAAAAGGAAAAGAATGAAAGAGCAAAGATTGAAGCAATGCCCAAAATGTCAGAGTTATATTCCTAAATAGGAATGAAACGATATTTTATGTAATAAGTGCAAAACTGAATTTTGTATTTATTGCTATAAGGAGAAATAAGAATGTGAAAAAGGATAGTTATGTAATAAAAGCCAAAAAGACTGCTTAATAATGTGATAAAAGACTTTAGATAATTTCAATTAAATTAAAAAGTTTATATTATACTTATCACTTAAACTTAAATTTTAAGTACTCTCATTAAAGAATTTCTCTAAGTTTAAATATACTTAAATGTTGATAATATACATACTTATATCAAATACTAATTTTCTTTCATATATAATAAAGGAATGAAAAGCTAAAAATATTAATAATTAATATATGCATTTATACGCTAGATTAATAATAAAATGCTTATAAATAAATCATTAAATAAATGAGTGAAATTCATATAAGTCGATTAAAGGAAAATAATAGAAAACTATATAAAATGTTATATAATATAATAATAATTAATTTAAGTTATTTCACCTTTATTTGGTTAATCACAAATCAAGAGTTTAATGTTAAATAAAAGAAACTTCATATTTGCTTGGATCTTACTTATCATAAGTCTCGAGGATTTTTAATTTGTTTTTCTGAGAGTTTCTGATAGATCGATTCACATTCAATTCTTATTTAATTCGTTAATTGTATGCTATATATTTGGAGCTTCTTTGATTAGTTGGAGTATTTTTCCAATAGACTAAACCTTCAGTTGTACAGTATATTCTAAATATATCTTACCATTTATTTTACATTAATCTCTTTTATTTTTATTAAAATTTGTAGCAATTTCTTACTTTATATCCTGAACGCTTTTAATATCATCATATCATTATTTTCCTTTAGGGAATATATTTTGCTACAGGTTGTTATCTATTTCCATTAGGTTATTTTATATTTAGGATTTTTCTCGTTTACATATTTTTGAGTTTTAAATTTCTCTTACTATTTGCTCTGTAAAATCCTACCCTAAATTTGTTACAAGTACGAGTTTAGAGCTAATTACTATGGTAGTGTTAAATTTTTGATTTTAGAATTTCCATAGAGTTTAATAATTCATTTGTTCGTTGACTTAGATCTTTAATATTATTTACTAATTCTTAATTCTCTATCTAAAGAAGGTAGAGATCATTTACTTCATTTTGCTAAGTGCTATTAAATTTTGTTGGTGAATTGTGCTATTTCTTAGGTGGTATTTTATTTATAATTAGTAAGAAAGGTAAAAGTATTGTAATTGAAAAAAGCATAATATAAATAATATCTTATTATATACATATATATTTAAAAATATTGCTTAGAACTTCCTAAAAAAATTAAATTAAATAAATAAAAAATTTCCTATTTTATAAGCTTAAAACTTATTTAAAGCTTTAAACTATTGATTCTTTTATCCTTGAATAAAAATTTATCTTAGTTTAAATTAATATTTAGTAGTTTTTAGAACTTTAAGTCTTGGTTATATAGAAGGAGACAAATAAATTTTGATGTTTATATTATTAAATTGCTTACCCTTCCTATAATTATATTATAATTTTTAAGCTTTAAATAAGTTCTAATTTAATCCTTCATTTATAAATTGTCTTATTTAATTAATATATATGAGTTTATTTATTTATATTGTTTTATATATAGCTAATCTTAGTAAGTCTATTATAAAGAGATTACTCTCATTTAAATTTAATTTATTTTAAGTTTTAAAATTCTAAGTATTCATTTTTAGCGCTTTTTAAGTACAAATATAGTCAAATAATTAACTTATAATAAATATTTTTTAAAATACTAATAAAATAGTTTGAATAGCTGTATTATTTGGTCTGAATCAGTCTTTTATCCTTCTGTTAAATAAATAATTTAATCATACCAGAATTTAAATATTACCTTATAATTTAAAAATGTAAGTGTTAGAGTTGTTATATTTAATTTTCTTATACAATTTAGATTATTTATAAGATAATTTTATTCAAAAAACCTTAATCACAAATATTATTTTTTAGAAAGGAGAAATATTATTATTTTTATTTATATTAATAAATGGTTACCTTCAAAAGGGCTTTAATAACACTTCCTTTGAGTAGGAGAGAAAATCTGAAGTACTTTCTTCTACCACATTTTCTCTTTAATTAGTCCAATCTTCTTTATTACGAATGGAAACCAGACTCATAACACAAGCGCTCAAACTACGCAGAACTAAATTTACTGATCGAACGAACATGAATAATAATACGCTCAATGGGATAGAGATATTAATATATCTATGATTGGACAGACTTCACTAAAAGGATGAGCATAAAGTAAGAAAGGAATGAAGTGGTAAAAAATACATAACCTAAGCAATAATTTGATAAAAGAATGAACAACATATTTCAACCAAACATCCCTAAAGACTAAATGGCAAGAGTCTACTTAAATGCCTATGACGATCAATCAGATATGGCTGCCGCGTTTTTTAACCACTTTCTGGAAAATACATATTTAGTAGAGAAAAAGTCATAGAATAAGAAGTAATACAGTGTTTAGGAATCAAATATAGAGCGAGTACGGACAAGCAGTGATTAAATTCATTATTAAATAAAACGGAATAGTATATTTGGTCTTCAACAATGAAGAAGGATACTAGCAATTCGCGTAATTCAGGGAAGGAACATTCTAAGCCGTTAGAATTCCTATCTAAACAAGAAATTAATTAGATTTATTTGGTATTCATAACTGGGTAGTTTACTTCATACTAACTAATATTCAAATATAAGGAAGTACATTAGAAATAATGAGGTAATATGTAAAATATTGAGGAGAAGTATAGCATATATACCTTAACACTACAATGCTAACTGGTAGCAGTGTAATGCACCTAGATTTAAAAGATATAGACGAACAAAGAGGATACCAGAAGTAATAGACCTGAATGGAAACAAAATGAGAATACAACGTCCAGTAAATTTTATTTGCTGCATATGCAAATTGAAAGGGCACACAGATCAAGAATGTAGAAGGGTGGAAGCAGCAAAAAGGTAAAAATTACATCCAAGAGAATTAGAGATGCTTGAATGATATTTTAAATTAACAATAAGCAAAACAGATTTAAAAGCAAATTAAGAAATTAAAAACACTCTTTTTCACTTCAGACATTATTTCCATCAATGTCCAGTCTTTTGACATCTATTAAAACATTTTATAAAGGATTTGAAGTAAATTTTTTAATTGTGCTTAAACTTTTTGGTCAATTTCATCTTATCTGTTTGAATTTAGTCTTTTTTAATTGGTAGTTGAACTTTTTCTTTAATTTTCTATGGATTTGTAGCTAGGTTATTTCTATTAGTATAAATTTGCTTGTTAAAGTTTCAATTTAAAACTAAACTTAATTTATTAAGCCTTAATATTTCTATTTTTTATCTTACAAAGAAGCTGAAGATTTTAATTTTCCACCTTCAAGATCTATATTTCTGTATTCATTTTCTCAATTAAGAAATAAATCTAAATAATGTCTTACTCACGGGATTTCTAAAATTTTTTCGGCTTGCTAGGAAATTCCGTATTTCCCGATACCTAACAGGAATAGATTTATTTTTTGTACTTTTGGTTCTTGCTAATTAACTGAGACATAAGTTTGATCTATTATGTTATTATTTAAGGTTTAAATTATTTTGCTTTTTTTCATTTTTTAAAGAAGATGTATTATTAAAACACTACTTTATCGTTATTTAATTTGATATTACTTAAAATAAAGCTAATATAGTTTAATCAATTTAAATATTTAGTCATACATAAATAAATATAGTAAAAAGCACATATAGTAACTAAAGAGTTTTTATTTTTAAATTGATATAAATTAAATTTAAAATTATATTGTATTAAAAGTGACAAAATTACTAAAAGGAAATTAATAAATATTAGAATAAATCAAAGTGATGTAATCTTTTTAATATAACCATTTAGAATAGTTAAAATTCTATTTTTTTATTTATATAGGGAAGAGTAATCCTCATGCTGAAATCAACAAGAAATTTGGTATGAGGAATTACTCAGTGGTGCGGAGAACCACTTAAGAATATGGTAGAAATAAAGAAGAAATTCAAGAATAAGGCATAAATTAGCAACATGTTGAAAGATGTTCAGTCTCTAAGGATTTTGTGGATGAATTCCGATTAGACACCTTTAAAAACATGGCAATTCAAAGGAACGTTTACTTAAGAGAGATTTTGGAAAAAAAATTGAGACTTTAAAGTTTTTTTAAAAGAGCTACAACATTGAAGTGATATACACTTAAAAATAATTTTTAAAAGTTATATTCAAAGAAATCTAATTTATTTATCTTATATCCCTTTTTCTACTTATTAAGGTGAAGTTGAAGTAATAATCTTATTAAGAAATAGAGTTTATTTTAAATTTGGTATGGACTCATTAAAAGTTTTCAATAATTTTAGTTTAAAAATCCAAAATAAAAAAAGAAAGAATCAGAAAGGAAGATATTTATCTTTAAAAAGGCATAAAAAAGATTTATATTATAAATAGCAAAAAAATAAAAAAATAAGATTAAAAGGACATTAAAAATTACCAATTACAAATTATAATAATTTATCTAAAAATATTTTAAAAGAGAATAATAAAATTAATAAGAAAAAATGCCAATAATTAAGAGTGTAGCATAAATTAAAACTTCATAAAAATAATTGAAATGCTATAGGAAACTAAATATTAATGAAAATAAAAAAATTAAATATTTTAATAATAAAACTATCAAGGAAAATGATAAACTAATTAAAAATTGTTTTAGAAATTAAGTTAATATATTAAATTTTATTAGATTTAGGAAAAAATTAACTTGAACTATAATGAAATTATAATTCATTATGTGATAAAAGGATGCTTTATAATACAAGAGTAAATTATGTAATAATTAAAAATTATTATTTATATTAAATAAAAATTAAAGGTAGCAGTAACAACTAAGTACATGTTTTGAGCTTAGTAAGAGATTTTTATGTTTTTGCAATCTATTAGCTAAGTTTATTATATTTTTATTCTATTAGAATTATATAAATCTAACCTAAATAATAATTAAAAAAAAAAATGCTATCTTATAATTTTAAATTTAAGTCTGAACTTAATTAGTGATTTTAAATTTTTTTATAATAAAATAAATCTCAAAAATATTTTATTTTTCCATTAATTTTTATAGATATTTATTAACTCCTAATTTAATTATTATTTAAGACTTATTTTAATTTTTTTTATATTTTCCTTTATTTTAATTTCATACTAAAATTATAATTATTTAGTTTTTAAACTTATTAATTACTTTAAAGTTTATACTAAGATTTTAACTATTTTTTTTATTTTTAATTAATTTTTTCAATAATTTAAAAATTGTCTATTTTCCCTATTTTAGATTCAATATTACATTTTTTTTTCATTTTTTACAACTTTAACTGTCAGAAATTCTTTAATTAATTGAAGGATTATTATTATATAAACTTAAGAAGATATTTTATGTTTTTACTATTTTTCTTGGTATTTAAACCAATTTCGGAGTATCCGATTTTCCTCAATTGTTTGGACTACTCTCTTCTCTCTAGTTTTCACATCAGCAGTATATTATTCTAAATAATTCTTGACTATATGCTTTTTACATTTTCTGAAGTTAGCACTGTCAATATAAATGTTTTTCACTCTTTCAACAGTAGCATATTTTCACAGTTGGTTTAGTTAGTATTTTCAAGTGTAAAAAAGGAATATCATTTTCTAGTACCATTTTATCTGCGATTCCTTTTTCTTCCTGTTTTATGTTATATAATTTAAATAACAATTTTATCTGATTTTCTACTATTTTTCAGTCTACATCCTAATTCATCTGCCTCCACTATTCGGTCAAAATTTGATTGCTCTAGTATTTAGATTAGTTTAAAAAGCATTCAGGATCTTTTGCTAGGTTATGAATCTCGATTCTATGAACTCTGGTATTTAAAAGTTTTACCATAATTATCATATTATCTTATTTCAGCTACTTGACCTCTTTCTATTAGCTCAGTGCCACTTTAGATCCAGCGGACAACCTTCCTATCAATTTTTCCTAGTCCATGAGATTCTAGAATATCCTATTTCCAGGTTTTGGGAGCAATAAAATTTTTGCATATTTCATTAATTTTTTCTAATTTTGTTTAGATAATTATACTTTTAATTAACGTAATAATATTTTTTCAATACCATCATAATTTATAATTAATCTAATACTCTTATTCTACATATTCTTTTAAAATTTCCATTTCAACATTTTATTTAATTTTTTAAATTGGCACCCTACACATTTTTTTATTTACTAATATTATAATTCCAATTAAGTGTTCAATCCATTTATAATAAATGATAAGTTTAAATTTTGTAGAATGATCCTAATTTTTTTAAAATACAAGAAGCATACAATTCTTCCAGTTAATCGAAAAAATCTATTTCATAGAGTTAATATTTAATAAATTCTATCTATGTTATGATTAACTTTATCTTTTTTTAGCATATTTGATATATTTATCTATGATTTATTATATCACTAAAGTCTATAAAAGTTAATCTGCTTCTCATTAATTCATTTAGAAGTATAATCAATATTATCTAATAAACCAATAACCAAAATATTTTGTCGAAGCTTTATCATATAAGTTTAGAATATTTTCTTATGAATAAATCAGTTAGTCAATCATTTTTACTTTCTTTTTTAATATAGAAATAGTTGCTAATGTATTTTATTCGCTTCTTATGGATTCACTTTGCTATCTTAAGAAATGTTATCAACTTTACATTATATAGTTTAGAAAAAAGTGGAGGGCTATTATAAGATAATATCTTGCCTTTTACAGTTTTTTACCTTTTGTACCATTTTTGACCTTATATTTTTGTTATATATTTTATTATACTTTTAATATGTTTTATATTGTAAAAAGATAAAATCCCTAAAAAATAAGAATGAATAATCTTTTTTCTTTTTATTTGCATTTATTTAATTTAATTCTAATGCTTAAATTAATAATTATTTAGTTTATTTAATATGTTTTTTTCTCCTAACTAAATAATAGAGATATATATACTTCATTAATCTTTTAATCCTCTAATTTCTTAATAAGATCTTAATATGTTTGGAGAATGCTGAATCATGCATAAATAACCTTAATTTTTTATTTTACATTATCCTATATGATTTTTAATAATTATACAACTTTACTTTATCCCCCTAAATAATTTTTTATCAGTTTTAGAAAAAGAGTCTAAGTTACTTATCCTATCAATTTAATAATATGAAAATCGCCCGCTGTCCGGAGAACTAGCTTGTAATCTGATGTAGTGTATACTGCATTGAGAGTAATCTCGCACTAGATACCACCACGGAGAAGGATGGAAAAGCTTGGAAGAGATATACCTAACTTGTCTGAAAGTTTTCGCTAGCAGTATGAACATTTGACTGATGGACCTGCTATTGACTTTATTATTACTTCTTTTTTGGATCTTATTCAAGAAAACTGGAGAACTTGCTTCAAGAAAAATTTTTAATAAGTAGATTTTCCATTTGGGAAAGCTGACATGGTTTATTGGAAGGCTATAATGGCAACATAAAGTATGAGCACATTTATTTTAATATTAATATTGAAAGAGCTGTGCACTAACGGATACTATGCACTCTAAAATCAAATTTATTATTTATTTATTAAAGAGTATAAAGTACATATTTGTCATAAACTTAATAAAAATAAAAGAGAATAATAGGAAAATAATGATAAGATATATTTAAAATATACTGCATAAATTAAAATTTACTTTAAAAAAATATTCCAACATAGTAAAGAAGCTCCCTATGAATGATAAGCAGTGAACGAATTCGATAGAAAATGATTGAAATTTTGCTTATCAGAATAGATAAAAAAAAATTTAAATAATTAAGATTCATAACAGTGAAGATTCAAGCATGTTTGAGGTAAACACTTTTATCCAACATTAAATTCTTTGATTCGCAGCAAAAAATAAAGGTGTTATCACACAAATTTATTATATAAAGTTATTGGTAAAGAATTAACTCAATAATTAAAATTAGATAATTTTAAATTTAAATATTTAATATTTAATAAAAACTTATTTTTCCGCATTTAATTATAAATATTTTATAGTTTTCCCTAATTTTTTTAATCTAACTAAAAATGTTCGCAAAAGTAAATAAGAATGTATTCAAATATGTTATAAAGCATTCCAATTTTTACTTAATTATATTGATTCTTATACTTTTTTTCTTTTAAAACTATCTTTTTTTTACTTTTTTTAATATGGAAGCGACCAAAATCTTCCATGACTCACTTTAAACTTAAATATATTCTCCTTCTTCTCCAATTACTACTATGATTTATCAACATTTCATTAATGTATAATCTAAAATAACTAATCCCTTAATCTATTTTATTATGTTTGCTTAATGTTGAGAGTTAAATACTTTAGTTAATAATTAATCTGTTTTGTCTATAAAAAGATTTAGGGATAAGTAAAAGTAAAATAATAAATATGAGAATAGGATTTATATATTTATATATATCTAAATTATATGAATTAAGAGAGTCAAAATTATAATTAAATATGAACTAGAAAGCTAAAGCATAAAAGGTAAATATATTTACTCTGAGAATATTAAAGAAAAAATGTAAAACTTACTATTTAAAATACTGCCAAAATTAAAGGAAAACAATCCTTTTCTAACTCATAAAATGTATTTTATTTTCCTTTAGCATTATGTTATGACTCTTATACCTTTAATTTAAATTAATATGACAAGGGAATTTATAAATATTTGAATCTAAGTTAAGATTTTCTTATGGGAGTATATATTCATTAACTATATTAAAATTAGTCATAAATTTGAGTTTGACATTTCTAAGATTATTTCAATCAAAGTAATACAAACATTTATTTCCTAAATAGCCAACTTATTACTTGAGTTTAAAAAAGAGAAGAATAGAAATACATAAATTTTAGAAGATAATTCATTAATTTTAACTACAATATTTTTTGGGACCGAAAACTCCTTTCCACTTAAACGACCCAACAATCTATTTTGTAGGAATAACGGGGATATCCTGTTGTGTTCCAAACACAGCTGCCTGGGAGTTCCGTCGCTATGAGTAACCAGGCTTCAAGCCCCTATCAAGAACGTATAATCAAAGACAGTATTCCCTTCAGAAAATTACTCTAAGTAGGGAATTTCTCAGCAACAGGAAAGGAACTTGTTCCTAGCCATAAAACCAGAAAGTTAAGTCAAGAAAGTCAATCTCAGCTCCCACCATCTTTTTAATTATTTTAGAAGTTAATTATATTCTTTAATTTTATAAACTTATGTTATTTTTATTTAAAATTCTAGAGGATAAAGAGTTGATTGAAAGAAGAGAAATATTATATTTGAATATATATTACAGATAATATTCAAAAAAATTTAGTTTATGTTTTTAACTACCCTGTTATTTTAATAATTTTGAGATAAAATCATTTAATTTCAATTTAAATTATTGATACTAATAAATCATTATAGATTTTATAAAAAGCTTTAATATTTTAAGTAGTTTTAAAGCTTAAATAAACAACTTCCCATTTTTTATATTTTTTAACTTAAAATTGCTTTGAAATTATTAAATTTAATTTTCATTTTATAAATAAAAAATCTAATTTAAAAAATTAAAGCTAGTAGAATACTTTTTTACAAAATAAATATTTTAAATAAAAAATTAGAAAATAATATTTATACATTATATCTGATAAATTGGAATGAATTTTTTATTTTTCTTTGAGTAAAAAATAATTTTTATAATAACCTTATTTTTCTTTTATTTCCATTATATTCATCCTTTTTTTAAATAAATTTTATAGCCTTTTATCTTATATAAATTACTTTGTATCTTATTAAATTTTACTAAAATTTTGTCTCAAGAAAAACTTAGACTATTGAACGTGTATCACCCAATGACATGTAAGCTCTTTTGAAAAAAAATTTAAAGTTTCAATTGTTCTTTGAAATTTTCCTTTGTGTGCTAACATTTCCTAGAGCTGCCATGTCTTATAAAGGGGTGCAATTTTAATGATTCTTCCAGAGACCATAGAATCTGAGAAACTTTCAACCCACCGTTACTCGACGCCTTATTCTTGAATTCCTTTTTGGCTCCTGTCAAGATTCTTTAACCGCTCTACTCGGTATTTCCTAGCACCAAAGTTCTTATTGATTTCAGTATGAATATTACATATACTTATTTAAATTAGATTATTTGATAACAATTTAACATTAGAGTAAATTGAATAAAATTCAGAATATATATATAATTATCTTACTTTTTAGCTATAATTTAATTGTTTAATATTTGTATTCAGAATATATAATCACTTTTTATAATTTTGCTAGTATAATTAATTAATAGTATTGAGAACATATAAAATAATTCCAATATGCTTTTACTTATATTTTATTATTAATTTTTTTAATCATTAAAATTAAACTTATTTATAAGGTTATCATTATTATATAATATATAAATAATAGGGAGGAGTAATCCTCCAACTGAAACTGACTTAAACTCTGGTACCAGGAAGTACCCCGTAGGTGAAGAGCCAGCCAAGAGAAGAGAAGACAAGACAAGATCGAAGAGGCATCAAGTAGCATTAATGATGAAAGATGACAGATACTAAGGTCTTTTAGGGTAGCATTCTGATTGCGGCCCTATAGAAGACAAATTCACAAGGGATTTCTAGCATTGTGGAAGACTTCAGCAAAAATTTTTTTAACTTTAAAAACTTTTATCAAATAACTGCTCACCATTGAGATGCTACGCGCTCTATAATCTACTTTATTTATAATTTTTTTTCTAAAAATTTTAATAAGTTTTATTATATCTCTTATATATTACCTCTATTTTTATCTTATTTATTTTTATCCACTAACTAAAACTAAAAAATTTAGATAGAAAAATTACCTTGTAAATCTTAATAATTAGCATTACTATTTAAATTTAATTTTTTCCTCAATTAGCTATATGTAACAATTTAATTATAAACACTTAATTAAAGCAACACTCTGAAATTTGCATTTGCGGGGAATAAGAAAGCTATTAATTATATTTCTTAAAGTGAAACTCTGAAAGATTTAATCGAAAAATTTAAAGATTTCAGAAATTATGATTTACTCAACTTTTAACTTACAAACAAAATTAAATTAGCCAATTTCCCTTCTCAAAGTAAACTTAATAAATTGATTTAAGAATTAAAAATTTTAATTCGAAATTCCTTCGTAAATGAATTTAAATTTAAGACCAAAATAGTGTTCAAGTGGAAGAATTATTGGAGAATTTTGTCTAGAGAGTACATCAAGAAGAAATAATGATTAAAGTTGATTGAATCAAGATTATTGAGAAGTAAATGGCAAAGCATTTATTTTCTATATTATAGTAAAAAGTTATTAAATATTAATTAATTAAATACTTAATCGAAAAAGACAATATAATAAAGTTTAAACTATTCAAAAATGTTTTTTTAAATAAATTAATATATTTTATTTATTCCAATATTTATCCTCTCTTTATATTATTCTATACCATTTCACATAAAATTTAATTTAAATATAATTTTATTTTAAAAGTTCTAAAAATATAAGATCTACAATTAGTATATGTAATACTTTACTATAGTTACTATATTTATATATTTATGGCTTAACTTTATAAATTTATATAATGATATTAGTGTTATTTTAAGTAATATCAATGTGAATAATAATTAAACTGTACCTATATTTTTAATATGGAGAATTTTTCCTTCAATTTCTCTATTTCTTTTTACAATTCCTTATTACTATCTTAATGGCTTAATCTACAGTTCACTATTTAAAGCTTTTGTAATGTTTTCCAAATATCATAGTACTCTCCTTACTCGTCTTTAAATTTTGGTAGCATTTTGAAAGACAGATTTTATAGCTTTAGTTCTTTTAAGCTTTTATTATTTTTGAATATATATTAAATACTTTATTCATCTATATTTTTATCATTACTAACTTATAATGATCTTAGCATTTTTAATCTGCTAACTATTATTTGAATTACTTTTACATCTAATCAATCACAGCATTCTAATTCTAATTTTTCAATTGGGTAATTTATATTCTAAAAGAACTCTATTAGGCATTAACTACTCATTTAAGAATTTCTAATCTTCATTGTTTTTAGATTGTTTAAATTAGATTTAGCAAGTTTGAATAAATCTTAATGACAGTTATTTGCATAATTAATTGAAAGGTTGTTAAGATGCTAGCAATTTTATAAAATTTAAAGGAGCTATTACAAACTTAATTAATTAATATCAAGCCTTAATTTTTATAATTGTTATCCCTTTTAAGTCAAATAATCTTATAAAAACTATTTATTCTATATTCAACATTGGGAAAAAGAAAATGTTCTAAGGGGCTATTCAGTATTAAATTTAAAAGATTAAATCAAAATAGATTTAAAAATATTTCTATCTAAATAGAAATGCTAAAGTTTTGATAACTTACTTATGCTAGCTAACTTATCTTGATCAATGTTACATTATTCTAACTTCAGAAATTCTAAATTAGGGCATTATTCTAAAATATTATTAATATAATCACATAGCTCTTCGCCTTTAAGAACTAGTTTAGAAATATTCTATCCATAAGTAGATTATTTCTCTTATTTTTTAGTTTAATTTTTTATTCTTTACTTTGATAGTATTTCTATTAAATAATTTAGTGTTTCTTTTAATTTAATTTTGAATTCTTCGTTTATTTTATTTTTGTTTCATTTTCATGAATAGAAATCTATATCAAAAATAAGAGTTTTTGTATTATGTCTTTATATCTTATTAAAATTCATCTTTATGCTTTATAAAACATAAATTTCTTTCTTTATTTCCCTTTCAAAACCTACTTCAGTAATATCTTTTAATTAAGGATAGACAATATCTCGTATTTTAGTGTCTTTAATTTCTAATATTTCAATATTTACATTCAGTCATTTTTTCTAAACTAACTCGCATATCCTTACTTCTTTATATTTCAAATACCTAAAAATAACTTCTATGATATAAGTAGGTAAAGAGTTAATATGAACTCGAGAAACTTTTTTACGTTTCTCTATCTTTTATTCCTAAAATTCTTCTATTGAAGAACTTCTCTTTTGCTTTTAAGGTAACAAGTCCCTTTCACTTTTCATATTATAATAATATATATATAAATGGTTTATAAGTAGTATTATAATGTAATTAGCTCATAAGCATTAAACTTATTTTAAACCCTAGTATTATTTTAAACTTTAAGGTATTAATTTATGTTAATAAAGAAATTTAAATAATATTTGTATTTTCATTTATTTACAGTATAAACTTATTTCCCATAAAATTAGTTAGCTTTCAGCTTACTTTTATAGTTTAAATAATTTAATATTTAATATTTTCTTTAAGTTTATAGTATAACTATTTATTTAAATAATAGCTATATTTATCTATTTTATATACATCATTCTTTATAATATAAGGATCACATATTACGATTTAATTTATAAAATAGATTTTTTACTTGCTAGCATATAATTTTTATTAAATGAAATAGATTTTTAAAACTATACAAATTAATAAAATAGAGTAACTTATATTTGAATAGTAATTTATTTATATTTGATAACTAACTAAGAACTTAATTTAATCTAATAAATTACTTAATTATATTTATACTACTTTAATTAAGTATTTTATTATAAGCTTCATTTAATTAAGAATTACATTCATGATTAATATGTCTCATCAACTATTAGGAAGTTCTTAAAATCTCTTAATTAATTAATTTTATTCTCTTACCTATAAATTTAATATTAATGTCCAGATTTTTTATTTTATAGATACTTTTACTTTTTTCTTTTACAGCGTGTAAATTGAAATTTTACTTAAAAACAAAAAATAATGAGTAATAAATGCTGTAAATTTTAAAAGGTATATAAGGGAAGTTTGGGTAATACAGTTTCGAAATAAAATGAAATAGTTATTAAGATATTAAAGTTACCCTTCTTTCTATCTATTTGTTTTATTCCTCTTTAATAATTTTATTTATGCTATTTTATTTGTAGATATATGAGCTAACTTATTTCTTTTATTATAATAATCAACATGCTTAGAGCTTTTAAAGTTAAATAAATGAATAATATATGAGATAATCATATTTTAAATAGATTAAAATCATTTTTTTATTATTTCTATTAAAAATGACAGGAATTTTATAAGGCTTCTTTAGTATCTCTTCTTAAGTCAAAAAAAAGGAAGAATCAAATGTTAATTCTTTTAACCACAAAATTCTTCTTACTAATCCCTCTTCTTATTAAGAAATTAATTAGTAATTAAAATCAGGCAAGAGACAAAAATAAACTTCCCAACTACGGCTGAAAAGTCAGGCAAATAATAAGAAATTTTTATGCACCAGCCTCTGCATAAATTCAACTTTGGAAAGGAGAGAATTGGCATCATTCAGTTAACTCTAATAGTTGTCAAACTCTAGTAAGAGATTTTAAAAAAAAGTTTTTAATGAAAAGCTTATTTTGAAACTTGAATAAAAAGAACTAAGAGAATAACTGAATGAGACAAGTTAATTAATTATGAAAGGGAAATGTAAATATTCTGGAATTTTCAAAAAATCAGGACAGATAAGTTATATAACTGACAGAAAAAATTAAAAAATAAGAGGATAAACTACCAAGGACAGAGTTAAGCGAAACTGGAGCAAGGCAATGGAAATCAAATAATCCCCAATATAAAAAAAATATATAGAAACATTATTCAAGACTGAAAAGAAATCTTGAAAATCGGAGGTTTAGCAACTGACAAAAAATTGAGAAAGAGATGATTCGCGAGTTTCAGAGATTGGAAAAAGCCGAATAATTTTAATTTTAAAATTTCTTTTTAGTGGGTGACAGTTTCTGCGCTGCAAATTCTTTAAATTTAAAATTGAATATAATTTTTATAATTTAATAGTTTATTTTATAGAACTTCAAATATTATAAATTCATTAAGAATATTAGGAATTAGGAGGATTATTAATAACAAAAATCTTAAAAAGTAAGATTAGCTTCAAAAATATCTCATTAAATATTTTTTATCTTTTAAGTTCAATCATTTAATTTGTATTAAATGAGCAATCTTGCTAAGAAAATTATAATATAAAATTTGAATAAAAAAAAGTTAAAAAACTTGGTTAAAGCCTTAGTAGTCAGCCATCTGACCTATTCTATCAGCTTGTCTCCATTAGTTTGTCTTTAATTTCTACTAGGCTTAGTTAGGCGGTGTAGCACTTCATTAGTGCACCATCCTTTAATATTCTGAATAGTTTTCATCTTGCATGTAGTCCTAATTATTTATCCAAGGATTAAGATTTGAATTAAATAGTTTTTTTCTATAAATTTTTCCGTTTTATGTTGTATATATCCTAAATAGTTTTCTAAAAATATCTTATTTATTCTTTCTTTAAATTTCGCTTAGTTAGTAGCAGTATTTTCATTGATGTTATTTATTGCACACATAACATTTTATTCTTCTTTTAAACTATTATTCCTGTAATACTTACTTAATTTAAATTTATTAGTTATTTTAAATAAACGTTTAATTTTTATTTTAATTTGAGGATTCATTTTCTATTTCCATAGGATCTGATTAATTCTGTTAAAATGAAAATGGCGTTACCTGAATTTATTATTAAATTTAAAAAATTTTTTGTTCCAGTTTGTCTTCTATTTCTTATGATTATTAATATTGTTTCTCAAGTAAAGACGTTATTAGTTTTTCTAATTTTTCTACTTTATCGTTAGTTATCTATTTTTAAACATAAACTCTTTTAATGACTTAGATAATATTTCTATTTGAATTTATGTCGGAAGTTTTTTTAATTCTGGATTTCCAATTGGTTGTTCGTCATATCAATCATATTTCTCACTTTTACTCATTGTAATTATTTCGCTTTTTTATTTTTTAGAGAATTTTCCTGTTTAAATATTTTGTTCAAAGTTCTGCTATTTCTTAGAAGCCATTTTATATATATAATAATAATAACTTAATTTAGATTTAATTTTAAATAATTTTAATTAATAGAATATCTAAAAGAAAACTAATCGATTAATCAAAAACTAAATCTAATGTTATTTGAGTAAGCTTCAAAACCTTGATTAAGGAATACCCAAAGTTAGGTTAATTTTATTTAAATAAAAATTAGACTAAATCATCTTCTGAGAGCTAAATTATCTCTAAAAGAAAACATAAAGAAGAAACTAATATGAAATGAATAATGATAAAGGAATATATATGATGATTAACAAGGTGTTAACTAAAGAAACAATAAATAGAACCTGAAATAAAACAAAAATAGACAAAAAATTACAAGAATAATACATAATTTAAGTTATTTGCATTTTGGATTAATTTATAATTAACATCCTGAATTTAGAAGATATTATATATATTTAAATAAATGCAAATTGAATTAAATATACCTTCATTTATTAAGGAGAATTTCTTGGAAGATCTTTAATTTAGAAAAAATAAAGAAAGGAAATATAAACATAAATTCTATATCTAGCAAATAAGAATCTATATAGCTATTTATATTAAAAAATTATTTTGATTCTTTTCAATAAACTAAACCTGATCATAATAAACTTATATTCTTATTGCTTTAGAACAATATTTCACTTATTTCTAAAATGCAAATAATCTAGGTGGCTTAATTTGCTTGATAAAAAGAACTTTACTCTTGTTATATTGAACTTGATTTCTCAAAACTTCCTGGACATTTTTTGAGATATAAAATTGTAAACTTACTTATCACAACATATTATATACTAGTGAACAAAAAAATTAAAAAAATATATAGGGTACAATATCTTAATATTATAATAAATTTTAACAATAAAATTGCTATTATTATTTATGGTGACTTTAATGATTTACCTCTAATTATGATAATAATTAATTTAGAATAAATAATAAAACTAAAATATTTCTAGATTCTATAGAGCAATATAAATTAATCATTTTAAATCATTAAGAATCTAACATTTTTTCGTTCATAAAAAATGTTATTTCATTGGCTACTTATTAGCAACTCAGCATCTAAATTCTTATGATTTTGCAGATTTTCTAACTATTCAAGATTCTGGACTCCATATTAATAATTTTCCGTTAAATACTACTTTGAAATATGATTTAAATAAATGTTTATAAGAATATAATTATTTTTACTCTTCAAAATATCTAAATTACAGGATACACTAACAAGAAGCTATATTTAAATCTTTTTTTTAGGTAATTTTAATAGTTTTAATAACATGACTAAGACAACGTTGAAATTTAATGTCAATTAATATTTTTGCTAAAAGAAGAAACTGCACTTGGTCAATAAAATTAGCCAAAACATTTTTACAAAATACCATGTTTTTTAGTCAAAGATTTGCATTAAAAGTTACAAATTTTATAAATAGAATGATCAGAAAATTTACTATATCAATGCAATGAAAGAAGTAACATTTCTTCCTAATTTAAACAGGAAAATAAGAGTATTTTACGTAACTGACGTCCTATTGATTTAATAGATTTTTTAGTTAAAATAATGACAAAGCAATAAATTAAAGCCTATATAAATATATTTATGAAAGAAATAATTTGCATTCAGCTTAATTAGGATTTATTCGCAAACATTTTAAATAAAAAAATGGAACTATTTAAAAGATTATTGATCTATATCATAGAAATGATATAAAAAACAATTAATAGCTACCTTAATTGACGCAGAAAAAATGTTCGACATTATCGGACATATATTGAAGTAATGAAAGAGCTGCGTACCAACGAGATGCTACACGTTCTATAATCAAATTTATTTATTTATCATTTATTATATCAAAGAATTAGTTTTTTTGATCATTTGAAAGATTAAGATTATCTTTATATTTAATTATTTCTTTAAAATAATTTTATGACAAATATTATGCTTAATTTATAATTGAAGGTTGTCTTACAAGATCATTTTAAATTAATAGCAGAGTTCTACAAGGAAGTAAGCAATATCTTTTTCTCGCTATATTATTATGGCATAGTTATAAGATATCTAGAAGAAAAATAAAAAGAGAATGGATTCACTATCTGCTCAAAATTTTAATAGTACGTGAATTTGGGATTGGCTAAATAGAAATTTCAAGTTCATAACCAAATGCTCAAAAATCACTAAAAGTCACATTTTAAGTTTTTTGTTGAGTATAGCTTAGCTTAAAGATTTGAAAATGTGGAATAATTACTTTCCTTAAGGAAAAGAAAGTAGATATTAAATAAACTAAAACATAAAACTATAGCCAATTAACTAAAAGAAATAATTTCTGATCTAGGATATAAATTAGGGGAAATATAATTTTTTATTTACAATGTTCAGCAAAAGCCTCTTATTTCAGAATAGAAATCTCTGAAAATATTATAAAATTAACTAAATATGAAGTTATTTCTTCACATATTTATAAAACATTTTATAGAATTTTTATTTTACAATAGCAGAATATAGTTGTTATATAGTATTGTTGCTTTTACTTTAATTTAAACGAACTTAGCTAAGATAATCCAGACTCTGACATTGCGTTTTTATTGTTAAATATTCTTAATAAAATTTGCCATATCAAAGATATTGAAGTACAAGCATCTAAATATATCAACTTTATGTTTATAAAACTCGTGCTTTTCAAGAATTTAATAAACATCTTACTTATAAAATAAAAAGCAGATTCTTCTTGTAGATTCTCCTAAAAGGCAAGCTTATTCATACTGCAAAAAGAATAATAGATCAAGTATAAAAAACTAAAGTTTGTTCCTTAAGTATATATACGAAATTGAAAAAGCAACTTATTTAGGATATTATTTTGATTAATTTTAACACATTTTTAATTGTCTTTACTTAAGAGATTTATTTTAGAAATTTTCTAACCCTTAGTTATTTTAGGGAAAAGTTGGAAAGAAAACTAATTTTTTATGACTAGACTTAAATTAATTAGAATTTTTCAAGAACTTAATTACTAAAATTGATGAGTTAATCAAAGACTTTCATAAGCAGATATTGAAGAGAAGATTAGAAATTTTCAATTTAAAAAATAAAAGTTCACTAAATTCTTCAAATGAAAGAGAATAAATTTTAGAAGAATATATTAAAGTATTTTGCAAAAGAATTTGCACAAGAAGCTTGAAAACCTATTTTAGCATAATTTACACATTAATTATCAGATATGTTCAAATATTCAAAATATTGACATTTTTATACATATTATAATTATATATTTTTAAAGCTAAAATTGATAAAATTAAATATCCTTATTAAGTAAGATATTACATTATATTTGAATAATATTTTTAAACTAAAGTTTATTAATGATTCTCTTTAATATGAGTATTTTAAAATTTTATACTTAAATAACAATATAATATAAACTTATTTATTTTAATTAAAAATGAATGAAGTTTTTTATCACATTATTAAGCAGTCTTTTTGGCTTTTATTACATAACTATCCTTTTTTCACATTCTTATTTCTCCTTATAACATTAAACACAAAATTCAGTTTTGCACTTATTACATAAAATGTCGTTTCGTTCCTATTTAGGAAAATAACTCTGACATTTTGGACATTGTTTCAATCTTTGCTCTTTCATTCTTTTCCTTTTTATAAATTCTATCTAGTCTTGATCTAAAAGCTTTTCTATTATTTATGAGTTTTCATATGATTAATTTTCTTAATTTCATTCTAATATTTACTTACAATTTTCATAAGGACATGTAAAATCAAAAAATTAGTATTTTTATTGCTTAATCAAATTTTGTATTTATTATTTTAAGCATTCTAAGCACACTATGCATTTACAATTTAAGACTATTTAGTGTTCTTTTATGATTAAGTTCTACTAGCAAACTCCACAAAAAAATGATTCTTACTCAATCTCTTAAACTTATTATATTTCTTACTATTCTTGAATAAATCATTTGGAAATTTAATAGTTTTGATCGTGAGATATTTAAAATGAATTATTCTAAACTTAAAAAAAAGGTATATTTCTAACTTTAACGAGTGTTTCAGTAACTCTTAAATCAGAGCTTTAAAAGTTTAATAGTATTTCTTAATTATTTTCTTACCAAATTAATGATTATTAACTTTAAATTTCTTGATTTATTTATTCTTAGTTTTTATATTCTTTTTCCTTTAGTTTGCTTTAATCTAATTTAATTTGCTATAAAGATTATAGAATTTCTTAAATATTAGGTCTTTCTTTATAATTGTAACTTAAGCATTTCCTTAATAACTCTTCTAAATTTTTATTTTCTTTTATTTCATCTGAAAATTATGGAGTTTATCTCTAATTTACTATCAAATTTCTTATTTATTCAGGTGTGTAATTTTAGGGTCATAGAAGAGATTCATTAAATATTTCTATAGCAATACAAGCTAATGATCAAATATCGCTTTATTTATAAAACTTAAATTAACACTATTCAGGAGCCATTCATTGAACTGTTCCTCTACCTCGCTCTGTAAATTCAATTTCATCCTTTCTTGTTAAACCTAAGTCAGCTATTTTAGGACTATCATTATCATTTAGAAGAATGTTTTAAGATTTTAAATCTCTGTGTATTAAATTAGCATTATGAATGGCACTCACTCTTTTTGTAATTTATTATAAAAGTCTTAATTTCTTTTCAAATCTTTATTTTTTATCTTTTATTTCTCCAAAAAGTGTTTTGCTTTAGATAATATTGTATAAATTTCCTTTCTATTAGAAATTAGTAAGGATACATAAAATAAGTTCTTATTCATGCTTTTCTATTACTACTCCTAATAAACTAAGCACTCTTGTATCATTAACACTAAGAAGTGATTAACATTCTTGATAAAAGTCGATTAGCAATTATTGCTCATCAGTTCCTTTCTTTTGAATCATTACTTTTAAAGCATATTCTATATTTTATATTTCTATTTTATAGACAATAGCTTATCCTCCTCTACCTATTACTTAAAGCTAGTTTAACACTTTATTATTAGGAATAAGATCTTTATATTACCATATTCTTATATAAGCTTAAGGTGAAGAATTAGCTCCATATTTCTCTAATAACTTCATCACATCTTCTAGAGTATATTTTTAACTTTAAATACCCTTTAATCTTAATTATGGTTGAATATTTACTTAGTTGATTTAATTATAATTAAAGTTTTACTACTATTAAAGTTAATATTTTCTATTATTCTATTAATTAATTTCTTATTCATTTTTATTAATAATTTACTTAAAAGCTGAAATTTTTAAATCAGAATCTTTTAGTTTACCATTTAAATCATTTATTTAGTTTTTTAACTATGAAAAGCTTTATTATTATTATAGTATCTAGTTTTCTTGATTCTGACTATTTTGTTAGTTTTTTTAAATTATTAAATTTAATTAATTTATTTGCTAGTTAAACTATTTAATTTAATTATTTAGGCTTTAAATCATAACTTAATTAGATTAATTAAGTTTTTATTACTTTTATAATTATGAGATATTCTATTTTAGTTATTCTTCTTTTTATTCAAGATCAGATTTTATTTTCGTTTATATGTCTTCCACCTAATTTAACTATTAGGATAAACTTAAAAATGTTTAGTGTAACTAGTTATATCTATTCTCTACTTAATTTTACTAATTTAGTTATCCTTAAATTTCTTAATTTTTTAATTAATCTAAATCATTTATTTACTAAAGATACTATGGAATTTATGCTTTTAAATTATAAATTTCTTTATCTAAAGTCTATTTTTAATCTTTTAGTTCCTAAATTTCTTTACTTTACTATGAAGACTGTTATTTTAATTTTTTTTCCTGTACTTATTAAAGAAGAGTTTAATTTTATGATTCTAGTTGTAATACTTTTTCCTTTTGTTTAATTATCTAATTTTCTTATTATTTTTTTTTATAATTTAGTTCGTTTATTTATTAAGTTTAATCATTTATTGTAATAAGCATCTTCCTTAATTTACTATTCAGTTCTCCGTTTTACTGCTTTAGATTATCTATTTGAGAATTTAAAGATTTTGATTACTCTTCTTAATTTGATTAAGAGGTTTATTATATAGGATTTTAATTTTATTGTATTGTATTCTATTATGGCTATTATTTGTTCACAATAAATTAGCTATAATTTATTTACTCAGCTTACTCCAAAATCAATTAGCTAAACTCAGTAAAAGATTATTTTTAATTTCCTTTTAATTAATTAGACTTATAATTTTAGTTCTTTACTATTTCCTCTTTTTAAAACTTTATTTTAATATTTTATCATTCTTAGCTACTTAGTTGTATTAGCATTTATTAAAGCCAATCTAATAGTTTTTATTATGTTTCTTTTAACTTTTGTAATTCAAGTTTTTGTCTACTAAAATCTTCATTCTGGTATTTTGTCTTAAAAATTTCTTCTAGTTGTTCTATACTTGCAAGTTCATTCAAACTTATTTTCTAAAATAGTTCTATTTTTTAAGTAAGCTTTTGTTAATGTTGATGGATTTATTAAGCAATGGTAGAAAATAAGGTTTTATTTAAAAGTTAGTAAACTTGGTAGCAGATGGCGCTTTTTTCCTAAATATATAGCTTTTTGATATTTTCTATTTCTTATTTCTAAGCATTTTATTAGTTAAGCATTTAGGTTATTATTTCCTACTATTTCTTCTTCTTTTCTTCATCCTTTATTCTCTATATTATGTTTTAGTTCTTCTATAAATCTTTAGGATTTATTTCTGCAATGCTTGAGCACTAAGGACAGATAACTTTGTTACTTTCTTTAAACTCTTCATTAATGCAAAATTTACATAATGAATGATCACAAGGTAAGACTTTTGGTATTCTATTAAATAAATCGAATAGATTTGTACATTTCGCACATTAAGAGTCAGACATTAAATGATTATAAAATAAAAGGAAAAATAGTAAATTTATAGCTAAAAAGCTGTATATTTATTAGATTATTAGATTATAATTATATATTTATATTAAGAAGGGAAATATAAATATTTTATAACATTATATTTATAAATCTAATTTTTAATTTCCTTCATATTTATAAATTAAGTAAAAAGTAAACATTTTATAAATAAATAAATTCGATTATAGAGCGCGTAGCACTATTGTTGGTGTGCAGCTCTTTAAATTAATTTTATTTAATGTCGAAAAAATATTTATTGGTCTCTCTATCTTGTTTTCTCAACCTACGGTACGGTACATCCCTGTAATTTTTCTTTCAAAGCATAGGATGAAATATGCGATTTAGGGTACATTTTCCCGACCTATGATGAAGTAAGTTTCCTCCTGGCATTCAGAGTAATCCATCTTGTCGCATCTTCCTTCTCTTGTTAATTGTTTCTCTTCTGTCAATTTATCCTCCGTCCGCGTTCATTTTTTTCTTGCCTTGTTGGTCCTCTAAGCAGAATCCGAAGGAGAGGATTTTCCAGCCTATTAAAATTAAATTATATAATATAATATTTATAAATCCAATTTTAATCTCACTACTTAATAAATAAAAATAAAAGAATAAAAGTTAAATTACCAATAATACTTAATATACTAATAGATTAAAGTACTTATTTATTGCTTTAACTAAGCTTTTTATTTATAATTATCTAATTATATATTTATAAACTATGTAAGCTAAATAATATTTAAGTAAAAGAAAATTATTCATTATATTTAATAAGCATGTAGAGGATGAGTAGATGACTTAATTATTGTATCAAAATCAAAAAAATATGCAAGTATTAATAAATGAAACGAATAGAGTTTTTACTTGAGCCTATTTAAAGATAAATATACCTAGGGCAAAGCTATCTAATTTTTTAAAAAAGAATAAAAACAACGAGATACAATTAAATCTGAAAATTGGTGATTAACCAATCATTTAAAATAATTAGTCACATGTTTGGGAGTTCTTCAGTACTAAAAAAGAAATTTGAAAAATACTGTAGGGAAACTGCCCTTAGGTATTTAACTACCATGAAAAAAGCTGTATTTTCATTACTTAGGTATAAAAATGTAACTTCTTAGTATTTCAAAACTTTGTGTGGACTTTTCGCTCTTCCAAAAGTTGAATAAGGAGGAAACTCAGTGCCTTGAAGCATATAAAAAGGAGTTGTGCTGTAACGAACAAAATAGAATCAAGTATACGATTCATCTCAAGGAAAGCATTTTAATCATCAGGATCCACATTTAACGAATCGTGTTATAATGATATGAATTGAATGCTCTTCAAGCACATTAAGGCTTTGAGATTCTTCAAATTTTTTTATAAAATAAAAAGAGAAAGTATTGGTTATCCACAATAACTATTGGCATACTTTTCTAAAATATCTGGAAAGAAGGATATCCGTATCTTGGCGACTTAAAAAGCATGACTGCATATTATAATATTAAATTGGATAACTTAGAACATAATTGCAGTTTAAAATCATTTACTAAGTATTTAAAAATGTAAATTTAGCGTAAGATTTATACAAATTCAACCTAAAGATTTAATAGAAGACCTTCTGCTAAAATCTATACTGAATAATTTCAAAATCTATATTAGTTTCCAGAAATTAACTACACTAAACTAAAAAAATCATATAGAGGAGAAACCATAAGTATATATAAGTTCAGAACCCGATCATTCAATTTTCGAAAAGATATTTAAGACTGTCATTACCCTATTGATAACCTTACTGCATCTGAGGAGATTGCGACACCTTTGAGCATATAAAGAAATGTAACTACTATTTAGACATAAGGAAATGACTATAGTATAAGATTGGGAATTTTGAAATAAAACTTTTTATTCTTTATGATTAAGTTTATATAAATATGTTTCCTAGCAATCAAGCAGTAGAATTAGATTAGCAAATCAAAATATTTCACCAATTGCTACTTGATTGAAGAATGGAGCTATTTAAAATAGAAAAGAAGGAATAATCAGAAATCGTCTAGATGAGAAATGCTTATGAAGAGGAAGTTATGTAATGAAACTTTTAAATTTAAATGTCTTTAACTGGAAGAAGAAATTCTTACAATTAAAGATGTCCAAAAATCTTTTTAGTTTAAATATAAAGTTTAAAATTCTCTGCCTCTGAGTAGCTTCATTATTCACAAATCTTAATTTATATTTTTCGTCTTTATTTAAAACTTATCTTTTTAATTAAAGCATAGCTAGTGTATATTTGCGTCTATAACTTGAAAATCGATGTCAAGTTAGAGTTATACTTACTCCTTTTCCACTTCATCGACTGCTCTTATTAAATATAAAAATATGGATATTTCTTCTAAAGGAAAAATTAGCAATCTTAAACATGAACCAATAAAAGGAGATATATTATTCATTCTAAGAGAAGCAGATTCTTAAAATCTTAATTCTTGGAAATAAATTAAAAAATATAAGTATTGCTATAAATAGCAATAAAGATATAACAAGAAAATAATTAATTAAAATAGTAAATTAGTAACTAATCGGGAACGTGTATGGTAGATTGCAACCATAATAAATAGATGAGAAATTCCATCAATTTACCTGGTATACACAACAAAATCCAATAAAATTAGAAAAATATTGGATATTGAAAAAAGTAAAAATCAATTTTAGTTTATTAGTATATTATTAGAGAAATATAATAAAATGTTGGCTCTTCCAGAGAAAAGGATATCTGGAAGGATAATGCTGATCAATTAATAAAAAGTAAATAAAAGAAGAAAAAGCATAATGATCAAACTGATTAAATATAATGATTAAGAGAAGATTGAATTTATAAAAGAAAAATATTAATGAACGAAATTACATTAATCAAAAATGAAAGTAAATAATATAATAATGAAGTAAATTATAAAAGGAGATATATGGTGTATAAGCCTAAAAGAGCAAGAAGAGGACTGAGTCAAAGATATAGAGAAGAAAGAAAACTATTCTCAAAATCGAAAAAAATAAGAGATATTTTGTAAAGAACATTTCATCTATACTTAACTAGAATAGAGAAAATTCTGTTAAAGGATGAATCACTCTAATCTAGTATTATTATTATATTAAATAAAATAATATCTAAGAAATAATTAACCTAAAACCAATCTCCTAACTAACAATAAGATACCTTGATTGTGATTTACTCATTATAATCTGAGAAAAAAAATTATAGGATACAGTGCAGCATCTATCTCAGCAATAAGCATTTTTTATTTAAAAATTAACTAGATCTAAAATGATAATAAAATTTGAATAAAAAATTGGGCTAAAAAGCTACTACACATCTATTTAGTTAAGAAATAAAAGAGCAGAAGTAAAATATAAGAAATTCATAATCTTAATTAAATAAACCACAAACAAGTTATAATTAAGGCTAAAGACTATCCATTGAAAATTGAAAAATCAATCTCAAATACTAATCAAACATAAAAAATTAGATAATTAATCAAGTAATAAAAAAGATCAATTATGTGCTGATTCTGTAGAAGGATAGGGTACATAAAAAAAAAACTATTGGAGATACAGCAAATTTCTAAAAAACGAAAATAAAAATTTCTAAAAAAAACTAACAAAAATTTATTGTATGTCTGAAGGCGATCTTTATAGGAAAAAATGATTGATGGATATTAATTACTCTAGTAAATAATAAATGTTTAAAACGAAGAACCAAGCAAATTTTAGCAAATGACTAAGATTGGAATAAAATAACTATATTAAAGAAAGGATATATTAGTAGCCATATATACGCTATTCAAGAGTACAGCCTGGAGAAGAAATGGACGACTTCAATGATTTTTAGGATGATTCTTAAGATTTTATATAAATCAATAGTGACAAGCCAAAAAAAGGCGACGTCACATTAATAAAATTGCTATGCTATATTATATTAAACGGAAAATTATTAAAGATATCTGTTTCTAGTTCTTTCAAAGACTTGTTCTTTGTTCAGGTCTTAAAGTTGTCATTCTTAGTAAATTTTCTTATAATATCTTCCTCATTATTTTGCGCTTTTTAGAAGATGTTTCAGTTTAAAGTGTCAAAAGATATTAGTAATTATATGCTTATCTTTGAGGAGTGGATGTGAGAAGTGGTAGCTAATAATCTTTCAGTTTTTCCCTATTTTTTAATATTAATTAAGGTGATTGAGATAATTGAAATTAATGATGTGGTTAAAGTAGAAATGCTTCTGATTTTCTCTCTTTATTTTAAGAAGATGGTGTAAAATTTTTTTTAAGTCTTTTATCATTTTATTATTTTAAATCTACAAATACAAATACAAAATTAAGTGTTTGACGTTCTTGGAGGCATTTCAACCTCTTTCCCATCATCCTCTAGATTGCTCTAGAGGCTTAATATAAAAGTCTGAAAATCTCTACAACTCTTCTCCTTGCCATGCATGTTGTCCTTTAATTCTTCTTTCACCTAGATGCTAGATTTTTTTTTTGTAAATTTCCTCAAATTTGTTACAGTAAAATCTTTCTCTTTCTCTTGATAGCTTTATTTTCTATTGTTTCTTCCTTTTGCTCTCCAACTAATTCTAATAGTTTCAATATTCTTACTTGAAATTGAGAAATTTCTAGCGTCTTTTTCACAGATGCTTTTGAGAGTTACAATAGTAACATCTTTTCGCTTGTCGTTTAGTTTAAAACTGGAGTTATTTTCACCATCAATTATCATTGGATCATTCCTTTAAACTTTCAATTCTATTTAAAGCTGCAATTTGTACTGATTTTCTTCTATTTTTTCTAATTTGCTGATCAGTTCTTTCTGCTTCTATTGTTAGTTTTGAGATTAACTGCTCTAGTCTTGCTATATATTTAAAAATGCGTTAATGTCTCTTTCTTAGGTCATGAATCTCGATTCTATTTCCTCTGCAAGTTCAAGTTTTTCCATTAACTTCATATTGTCTTTCTTCAATTTTTTTATCTCTTCCTGGAGGCCTATCACCATTTTAATCAGCTAATCATAGCTTATTTACTATTATGTGGTGAGATTCAAGACTTCCGAGCGCATAATATTCTTAGCCTATTTCATAGACTTTTCTTCGGAGGTGGGAGATTCATCCTGATGTGTGACTTTTTCGTTACCCTTATCCTGGTCCTAGTCTTTCTAGGATATCGTTAACTCCTATTTTTTAGGAGCTGCGAAGAATTCTGGTTTAAATCCTGAAATCTTTTTTTAATTATTTTTATTTTAAATCTACCTATTGATTTTTTAATTATTTGAAAAAAATATATGAATACTATACTTATGAATTAAAAAATTATTTACAAGTTATAATTAAAAAATTGCAAATTTTAAATATTTAGAAAGTTTAACTAAAAACATATTAAAGCATGTGCAATTGTTTTAATCTTGAATCTTAGATATTAAAAAAAAAATTTTTAATTTTTTAGCAGCAAATTTCACATCTGCCGCTTTTAATAAGTTTTGAAATTTAATCTCTCCTCCATTTATTTTAATTAATGTCGTCTTCTTCCTAAAAGCCTTGTTAAAATCAGCCTCAGTGTATCTTGGTTCACTTTTCTCCTATAAATTTCTCTTTTACAATTGAAAAATAGCACTTCTCTTTGTTTTTTTCTCTGATTCAATATTTTTCCTTGAATTAATAAAATTTCTTGCAATACTTGTATAAGTGACAAAGTTAGCAACAGAAATAGCATTTCTTTCTAAATCTGGTCTGCCTCACTGTTCTTACTATATCTTGTTTCCTTCCATTTCCGCAATCTCCATTTTGTAATCTACGTTAAATTTCTTTTCAAGTTAATCTATTTGTTATTGGCTTTATATTTTAATTTCTAGTTATTATATTTTAACACTATAACTGCTTTATCTAAGATTTTGTTTAGTTGTTTAACTCTGAATATTTGAAAAGAGCTTCGAACTCCCTCTCCTAAGAAGATATTCTGAGATCAAGTATATCTTAAAGTCCGTATTAGATTTACTCCTACAGCTTAATATTTTCCTTTCGGAGTTCTTAACTTCTTCCTGGAGGATCAATACCCCCCTTAATGAGTTGTTCTATGCTCATCTTTTCTAAAGGATTAAATTTTGTGCCCTCCTGGTATAAGGTGGACTTCGTCTATTTCCTTGGTTTCTCCTCCGAGGTAGGCGCTATTGCATCATGAGGCATTTCTGCAGCTTTTTAGTCTCCTAAATTCTGCTGCATTCCATGTTCCTTCCTAGGAGCAGGAAAGAATCTTTTTCTCAGATTCGACTTCTTTTTCTTTTTACCTAAATTTTAGAATTTAGCAAAATTAAAAGAATCTAAAAATAGATAAAACCTAATATTTTTTATAATTAATTGTATAAATATTAATTAAATATATGCATAAAAACTATAAATTATCTTAAGATATAATCCAATAATTCATTCAACTTTCTTACCAAATTTGAAAAATCAAATAAAATATTATACAATTCATCTTATAATATTTATTTCATCTTTAACTAAATAAAAATATATAATTTATAATAGAAGATAAAAATTTTTAATTATACCAAAAAAATTTAAGTTTAGAGAAATTATTCATATAATAATTTTTCGTAAATAAATTAAAAAAATATGTCAAATCAAGATTATTTACTATAAATATAGGATAAGTATCAAAATTTGTAATACATTTGTTTTTATTTTAATCTAAAATAAAATAGTTTAAAATTTAGAAAATTAAATATTATATGTGAAAAAATATTTTCGGATATTTTGTTCTTATTACACAAAATTAATTATTATTTTTTCATTCTTATTTTTCTATTTTTCTATTATAATATACATATACTAAATTTAATTTTTTTTCCAAAAGCTTCATATTATTATAATATAAAATAATTTAATATTTTTAATTTTTGTGAATCTATTATTTTTAAATTTTTCCTTCAAGATTTAGAAATACTCTTAATACAAGCTTAAACATCTCTTAAAACTTTTTTTCGCTTTATTTTACATTTAACATGAAATTTATTTTTTGTTTAAAGATCCTATTTTCAATATAAAAAATTATTGCACTAATAAAATCTGGATATGTATATTCTTTAAAATTTAGTATTTATATCATCCATCCTCTTTTTAAGTTTTCATATAAGCTTAAAATTATTAATTTTACCTATCTTATTATTTTTTATAGTAGCAAACTATCTATTACATGCTTCTCTCCGAGACTTTTATTCTAACTAAATAATTTAATAATTTAATTATTTAATTATAATTAAAAAGATGGCAGGAACTGAGGCTATTTATCTGATAAAGCCTTCTAGTTTTATGGCTAAGGCCAAATTCTTATCCTATCGCTGAAAAAGTTCTCTAGCTAGAGTAAATCTTAGCAAGTGAGCAAAATCTTTCTGATTATCCGCCCTTGCTAGGTTTTTGATGCCTGCTGGCCTGTATTTATGGAGATCCCTTACCGAAGACTATTGAATTATGCCACAGGATATCTGCGTTAGTTGCATCAAGAGTGTCCTGATAGTTTACCTGGAATGGAGTTTCATTTCCTTCAAAGAGATATTTGCAACTAAATCTTTTTTATAAACTAAATAAATTTTTTATTATGATTTAAATATTTTTTAAAGCTCTAAATAACTAAATTTTCTCTCTATATAATATCTTGAAAGATTTAAAAATTAAAAATTTAGACTTTAAAAATAATTTTTCTTAGTAACGTTTAATTAAAAATTCAAATAATAATTCATCTTAATCGTCACTATTTAATTTAATTTTTTATCATATATACTTGTTTTAGATATCTGCTAAGAAGAAAAAAATGAAATATAATGAACAATCCCTACTTGATATTAGTTTGATTTCTTAATACCTATAAAAAGAATATTGAATGTAAAAAAAATGTTTATAACTTTTGTTAAGTTTCTTTAAAAATTAAAAAACTAAGATATTTTATTGTAGACATAATCATATAAATAAGAAAATTACCAAAAACAGGAATTTTTATATTAGTTTAAAAAGTTTGAAAATTAAAAGCTGAAGTAATTGATATTTAAGGAATTATCTAATTACTCTTTAAATTTAGTAAAATACCAAATAAAGCATTGAAGTAATTAATATTAAATATCATACTTATATTTTTAATTTTATATTCTAGTTAAACTATTTCTGAGTTAAAAGATTAAGTACTATACAGTCTATTTCTTTGTTATCAATTAAATTTTTTTGAATGTTACTAAAATAAATTAAAAAAGTAGAAGAACAAAAATTAACTTACACCTTATTTATTCAAGAATTATAAAAGTTAATAATTAGCATATTAATAAACATTTAATTTTAGCTTTAAAATTATTTTATAAAATACTGCTAAAATTTAAATATTACTTTATTAGCATCATTTTAAAATCTAAATTTTTTATCTTAATTTCTTATTTAAAGTTTAAGTGATGTAAAAATATGCTAGGATATTTATAAATAAGAAGCTTTAGTTAATCAAAAAATATTTTAAATATAGCATATAAATAATATTTTAAAGAAAGCCTTCCTTTTAATATATTTTTCCTTTCTTTACAAAATATTTTTATTTCTAAAAAGCTATTTAAACCTATAAGGATAAAAAGCAATAAGAAGTTTATTTATCTAACCAACAGGATATAAAAATAAAATTGTTATTATTTTTTAATAAGAACTTAGAAATTTATAACATTAGAAGATAATATTATAAATTATTAATTAATTGCTTACTGGATACAAATATCAAAAAATTTTAAAATTTTGATATGATTATATAAATAAAAATTAAATAAATAAGTTCAAAACCAAATTAAATATCTATATTAAGAAGATAAAAAACAAAAAAAATTATAAATTATACAGTAAATATTTGTTTAATAGACTAATTAAGATTATTAAGCTTATAATATTTCAGATATTATTATATATATTATATTATTATATATTTTTTTAAAACCGCCATAGTTGTTCGAAGGTGAACAACAAGGTCATCTTCATCAGAGGTTGGGGAAGTTAAGTACCCATAATCGACTTTATGTCTTCCTCTGCTTTGGTTTGGCCTCGAGACATAAGATTCTTAGACCTTCGGCACTGGCTTAATTTGGATTTAATTCTGGAACGAAAAAGAAATAATTTTGCGAACTTCATCAGAGGTGAGGAATTTAAGTACCTATAGATGACACATGTCGTCCTCTGCTTTGGTGATGCAATGAGACAAAATCCTGCCATGTCCTTGGACCTCCAACAAGTAGATAAGATTACAAGTATTCTTAAATTATATCAGTATTGAACATTTTTATCAGTACTGAATAATTATACCAGTATTGAACAAGGTCTACCAATATCTGATAATTTTATCAGTAGCAAACATTCTTGTCAGTATGAAACATTTTTTTTAAAGAGCTGCACACCAATGAGAGTGCTACGCGCTCTATAATCAAATTTATTTATTTATAAGTATATAAAATAATTAAATATCTAATAATTAAATATGGCACCAAAGGGGGAGGGTATATGGAACCAAACTCCAAGTTATTATTTTGGCTAATTGCGCCTTTTGGATTGTTTCGTGAGGTGACTTCCTATTTAATTATTCTGGCGAGATGAAGCTTAGATAGGAACGATTTGCGTCTAGTTTTTCGTAATGTCTGCATTGCCTTTCAGAGTCGAAGGTGGCTTGGTACTGCCTAAATATTAGACGGAGAAAATAAATCCTCGAATATGTTTATCATGAGGATATTGTGATTTGTACATGCTGATTTCTAGAAGTTCAAAATCCTAACATTTTAGATAATTAAGATTTTTTGAAATCATAATTATAAAATCTAAAATGAAGAAAAACTTACAAATTTAAATAATTATTTCAATATTAAACTATTCCTAAAATATGGCTAACTCATAAAATTCATTATAGAAATCAAAAAAGTATTGTATTTAAAAATTAGAAAATTATTCCTTTTTCATATATTATTTTTCTTTTATAAACTTAATATAAAGCTAATTTTTGCTAAATAATTTCCAACAAAATATCTAATTTTTATCTAAAATTAAAACGGATTTGTAAACTTTATTCAAATAATTAATAATATTAGCAAAAGTTATTTATAGTAATGATTGTTATAATATTATATGCTATAAAATAATTATAACCTTCAATTAATTTTAGAGCAATATCAAATTAAAAAAATATCTTAAAGATTTATCTTCATAAATAAAAAGAATAAAGCTATAAATATTTAATAATTGCATTTATATCTAGTAACAAAATTATCAGTATTAGTATTTTTAATTTAAACTTTGGACTATAAAATAGACAAAATTAAACTTTAATTACTTTTAAAGTTTATTATTAAATAACTTACTTAGTTAAATAAATATATTTTTCACTGTACTTTTCATTTACTCTTTATAGCTATAATACATTAACTAAATAAACATTATTTAATAATAAGTTAAATTAAGATTACCAATCTAAGATTTATTTATTAAGATAAGTATTAACTCCTATTATCTAATATGGATTGGTTTAAATATCTTCAGATATTAAATTTTAATAGCTTTCTAAAAATACTTTTTCTTGTTTTTTGTATGTAAATACTACAAAATTAATAGACTAAATTTTGAATAAATAAAGATAGTAGATATCTATATTTACTTAAATCGAAATATCATTCTAAAGAAAACAGATAAATTTGACTTAATTTTTAAGCTCTTAAAGTGAAAGCTACACTAATAAACTATTTAATATTATTTAATTATAGTAAAATTTATATAAATTTTATAGCCCATTTATAATATAATCATAAAAAAGCCTTTACTTTATATCCTTAATTTACATCATTTAGATAATTATAATATATTTATGTGACGTCGCCACTATTAGGTTTGTCACGAATTAGAGTTTTTAGAAGTCTTTATAAATCAATAGCTTCAAATTCGTATTCCTCTTATTTTTCTGGATCAAAAATTCTTGCAACTTACTTTTTTTATCTTTTTTTTCAAGGCCCTGGGTTCGTTACCATATTACCAATTCTCAAATCTTCTAATACATCCATAAATTTTTCGCTTCTTATTATAGCTAGAATCTATTTTTCTTGAAGCATCTTCCGCTTAACGAGCAATACATCTTGAATAGGTTTTAAATTCCATTTCTTTTTTTAAGATTATTTCTCCTTAAATCTGTAGCACTAATTTACCTAATGATATATTATTGCTATATCAACATCTATTTTTTAATAGAAGAAACTTATGGAAAAATAATGTTCTCCTCTTGACTCTCGATCTAATCGTTAGTTGAGTCTGTTATGTTCCAGTTAACTGATTCACTGTTCAAAATTTTATCTTAAATTCCATTCAATTTGATTAATTTGCCTTTCCATCTCTTAGGAAACAGTCTAATATTTAATTTCTTGCTTAGAAATTTATTAATTAGACAATTCGCTAATTACTAGCATAAGAAATAAGTTTATTATTAAAATTTAAAGTTTATTTTGCTAACTTCTTTCTATCTAGTTGTAGTAAATAGAAATCGTTAGAAAAGCGTGGTTAGTTATTAGATGCTTTCTCGTGAGATATTTATTTCTTAAGATCCATTTTTTATTAAATAAAAATATTAAAAATGCTAAGAGTGAGATTCGCTACATTATAATATTGAAGAGAAAAGGAATTTAAAAAATTTTAACTACCAAAAAACAAAATTAAATTGAATATTTTATAATAAAAATAAGCTTTATTAGTTATAAAGTTTGACTTGATAGAAAATAAAGAGAAAGCTTGAATATAATTATTTACCATATTTGTAAATATTCTAAATAATTAAAAATAAATATTAAACTTTTCTAATTTCTAATTTATTTGCAAAATAAATTTAAATCAAAATTATGTAATTTTAAACAATTATTCTTAAAGGTTTTGATAATATCATTTAAAGAAGCTTAAAAATAAATTATTTTCAATCAAACATATTATTTTTTATTTTATATAGGAGAGGATAAAGCAAATTTTCAATTCTTGTTTTGAATATTTTTAAGAATGAAAATCTATAAATTTTTATACTAAATTTAGGTAAAAAACGAGTAAATTAAAGCATCTTAAGTGATAACTATTAATAAGCAGAAAATTAGATTTAAACTTTGTATTATTTAGATTTAATCTATAATTATTATAATGTTTATTTCTTTATTTATAAACAATATAAACAATATTTATAATAATCTAGTAGATATACCTCTTTATGAAAGTAAAAATTGGGAATATTCTAGCGTAATTAAAACTTTAATTTATTAACTGTAATCAAATTTTTTTATTTAGAGCATTTAAACTTGAAAATAAACTAAAATAGTTTGCTTACATTATAAATAAGAGGTATATAATGTAAACAGGAATTTAAATATTAATTTTATTTTAATTTAGCATAAAGAAATAGGATAAAACTTTGATTAATAATGATAGTTATAAAATAAATGGAAGGCTTCAAAAAAAGGTTTCTACACCACCTCCAAAAAGGAGAGGAAACCAGAAGCCACTCTCAGCCAGTCTTCTTTTACTTAAACCTAACCTTTTTCTTAATAATCCGGAACATAGGTTCAAGAAGAACAGAAGTAATCTAAGAAAATCACCCATGCAATCACCCCAACGTCTCAGGAGAAACCCAGAAAGCAGACTTCGTCTGCTTTGCTCCAGGAGGTATCAGAATTTAATCCTTCTGGCCAGATGAGCATGGAATAGCTCATCAAAGTAGTACTAAATCTCCAGGAAGAGATCAAGAAGCTAAAGAAGGACAATGAAAAGTTAATGCAACAGTTTAACCTAGCAGAAGGAATAGAATCAAGATTCATGTCCTAGGAAAGAGAACTAAGCGCTTTTTGGAACATATCACAAGATCAGAGTAGCTAATCCAAAAATTAGCTTCAGAAAAAGACAGAACTTGACAATAGATTTGAAAAAAGTAGAAGAGAAACTGCAACGAAAAATAGAGTAAAATGAGCAAATAAGTGATCCAATGGTGATTGAGAAGGAAGAAACAAGAAAACCTAAAAGAATTCAGAAAAGATGTTATTATTGTAATTCGGGAGAACATTTATGAAGAAGATTCTAAAAATTTCTAAGTTTCAAGAATTAATATTGAACAAAGCAAAGAAAATTACAAGCGCAATAAAGGAAAAAACATCAATTGTAATAGAGAAGAGATAAAGAAAGACTTTATATGAATGAGGTTGGCAAGATCTATAAAAGAAATCAGAACAGAATGAAAAATGAAACCGAAGACAATAAGGCCAAGTGAGAGAAAGGATATCAAATTTTTAAGCATCTTTATATAATCCCGGAGCAATCCAGCGATTGGCAGAAAGAGGTGAAATTCCTCCAAGATTGACAAAATTTAATTTTATTATTATTATAATGATAGTTATAAAAGAATTTTAAGATTCAGGAGTTACTTTACATCTATGCTTTCAAAGCATTTTTAAATTAATTATTATAATTTAAAAGGAAGAGGGACTAATTATCTAAAATACTAAAGAGAAAATTTTCAGTAACAACAACTTACGAAAAAAAAGAAGAGAAATGCCAAAAACCTTCTAAAGCAAATATTAATTTACCTTCTAATATTACAGAAATATTTTTAGGTATTTGAATAATAAAGAAGTAAGATTATGCGAGTTAGTTTAGAAAAAATGATTAGACGCAAATATTGAAAGAATATAAATTTAAGATACTTAAATACAAGATGTTGTCTATCCTAAGTTAAAAGATATTATTGAAGTAGGTTTTGAAAGAGAAATAAATAAGAGCTTTAGATTTTATAAAGAATTAAGATAAATTTTAAAAAACTTAGGGACATAGTTCAAAAATTCTTATTTTCGATTCAAATTAATCTTCTTAGAAATGAAAAAAATAAGGTAAATAAAGAATTATAAATTAAACTAGAAAAACTTAATATTTAATAGAAACAATATCATAATAAAGATAAAAAATTTAACTCGTAAAATAAGAAAAATAATATACTTATGGACAAAATATTTACAAACTAGTTCTTAGAGGTTTGAATTATGTGATTATTTTAATTATATTTGAGGATAATACTCTAATTTAGAATTTCTGAAGTTAGAAAAATTAATTATTGTTGAAAATAAATTAGCTAACATAAGTAAATTAGCAAAAAAAACATTTCTATTTAGATAGAAATAATTAAAATCTATTTCAGACTAATCTACAAAATTTAAACTTTAATGTTCCCTTCGAAATATTTCATTTTACAAAAGTCATCTATTAAACAGTATTTTTTATAAGACTATTTAACTTAAAAAGGGCTACTACTATAAAAGCTTAGACTCTATATTAATAACTTAAGCTCATAATAGCTTATTCTACTTTTTGAGAACGCTTACATCTAAATAATCCTTCATTTTTTATGGAAATGATAAACATTAATTACTATTCAAATTTATAGGAACAAACTAAAAAAATCTAAAAGGTCTGAAGATTAATGATATTAAAATAAGAAATAGCTAAAAGATTTCGTTTAGAATATTAATTGCCTATTAAGTAAGTTTTCATGCTTATGTTAATTTTATTTATGGGTTTAAAACAATAAAATTATAATTTATAGAATTAACTTTAATAAAAATTATTTAGAATTGCCAAATAATTTAAAGACTAGAAAGAATTTAATTTTAGTAAAGTTGAAAGGAATGATATAAATTTAATAAATTATTAAATTATTAAATGAATTAAAGATAAATATGTAAGTAATGCAATTTGTCCACTAAAAGATTAAATTGGAACTACTTCGATATGCTTTGTCTGTATTAAGAGCAAAAGAAAAATATTTAAAAATAAAAATTTCTTAATTTTAAAAATGAAAAATGGAATAAAATTAATTAATTAAAAAATGCTTAAAATAAAGAAAGAAATATAAAAAAGTTAAAGAAATTACAGGTCTTGCAAAAAATAATATTAGTACTTCTCTAGAAGTGAAATAGTAATATTTTTTAGAAATTAATTATGAATTGCAAAAAAAGAAAAAAGAAAGATAATTAATTAATTAAAAATGACAGAATGAAAAAATAGAAATAAGACAATAGGCATAACATAGCATAATTATAAATGTGTAGTCATCTTTTTTTTGCTGTCCTCTAATTAATTTTTTTAATTTATCATCATTCTTGCATACATAATAGGAACGCTCTTTTTTACTCCGTTTTTTAAATCAGAAAATTGATTACCATCTTATTCTGAATCTTGAAATTTTTTTTAAAGGCATGAGTAAGAAGGAAATAGAAGAAATTCCATTTCTTGAATAAATATCAAAATTCATACTTTATCCAAATATTAAAGTTAACATTAAATTTTAAATATTTTTTAAATATAGATATGATTAATCTTATATTGATCAAATCATAAACAGCATTCAATTTTATCTTCTAAGTTATATATTAAAATTGAAAATAAAGCAAGTATTTTTATTTATCTAAAATCTGAAATATTGTATTATTTATATTATTTAAATTTTTAATTTAAAATAACGATAATTATCAAGAAACATATCAAAAATTTACTATATTTTTTCTTATGTAATTATTAAGTTTTTCTTAAAGTAGAATATTCATAAAAAAATTATTTTTTATGATAATTTGATATATTAAATTTAAAATGCTTACTATTATGAATTTATTATTGCTCATATAACTTTTATTATTTCCGTCAACCAAACTAGTATGCAATCTGGTGCAGTGTATACTGCATTGCGAGTAATATCGCACTAGATACCACCACGGGGAAGGAAGGATAAGCTCCGTCGAGACATACCTAACTTACACCGAGGATTCTCTCTAGCAGTATGAAAGTTTGACTGACGGGCCTTCTAATTACCGACTTAATAACTATCTGTTATTTGGACCTTATTCAAAAAGACTGAAGCATTTGACTCAATATTTTTGAATAATTTTTAATAAGAAGATTCCACATTTGGATAAGCTGACATGACTCATCGGACCTCTAGAATTTTAACAAGAAACATGAGAACATTTTCTTAATATTAAATATTAATATTGAAAGAGCTGCACGCCAATGAGGTGCTACACGCGCTATAATAATTTGTATTTATTTATTAAAAATTTATCAAAAATATATCATGAAAAACTCTAAATTTTTATTAAAAGAAAATTAAATATTTCAATATTTTATTTTTTTTAAATTAAAACTTTATAAAGAATTCAGTTTCCTAAAATTATTTTTACTAAATTTATTAAAATAGTAAATTTTATAAATAAATTATGTTTCTTTAAGATTAATAAACTTAATGCTATTAATTAATCTTTTGAGTTAATTTAATTAGTTAAAATTTGTCAGTGATTAGCTTTTTATTTATATGGAAAATTTTCAAATTTAAACACCAAAATTAATTTTACTTAATCAAAAATAAGAAAATTAAAAAATAAAAAGTTCATCTAAATCTTCAAACTTAATCAATTTTTTTATGTTTTATGATTTTTAAATTATGTTATAAGAAAATAAAATTAATTATAAGTTATATTTTATATTAATAGTTCATTTTATTTTAAATTTGTCTATAATTATAAATAGAATATTATATGAAAATCAACTTAATAATTTTCATTTTTTCTTTTAATAAATTTGGAGCTCATAATATTTTTCTAAAAACAATAAAAAAATAAATTAAATATGGAAAATATATAATGTTTTAACTGATTCTTAGATTTAAAAATTTTTAATTTTAGTTCTTTGAAATTCAGATGAAAGAATAAAAATCTTGTACACTTAAATTAAAAAATAATATTTATTAGACTATTGTTCTTTTGATTTATCCTAGTTAAACTATTTTTAATTAAAAATATTCAGCTCTATTCTATGCCTTTTTTATCTCCTAAATTTAGTTTCAATAAAGTTTCTAATATAAATAAAAATTAATTAATACCTTATTAATTAAAAAATTAAAAGAATTCTCTATTGTAGTATAAAGATATTTCATAAAATTTAATTTACTTTAAATTTTTTATTCATTAGTAACTTTTTTAATTAAATATTATTTTACATTAGTAAGTCTAATTTATATTATATAATTATATAATTTAAAATACGGATGGTGAGTCTCAAGCTAGTTCTTAGCCTGAGACTAGATATAAGAACAAGCGAGTCTTATTCTGTAGTCTGCATCTCAGAAACTTTCCTATTCTCTATGCTGTCAACCTGGATAAAAATAAGGTATAGCTTAGTCAAAATTTAAATTAGATTTTTAATGATATAGACTATTCAAGACTGGTATTTGTACAAGAAATAGAACTATATAAGAGCTTCAACTCCGGCCTTCGACAGTATCCACAAGAATTAAGTGAAGAAGATTTAAAATTTTTTAATTAAAGGAAGGAGTTCAAAACTTTTTATTGAAGCGTTAATCCGTAGATAGCCTATTATTGGCAGTCTTCGCATTAATTTATTATGTTATGTTATCTTATTTTTATAAATAAAACTGAAGATGTGTAGAAAATATGCTAGAATGGTATTAAGTAAGAAAAGATACTTTAAATAATTAAAAAAATTGTAAATTATATTTATAAAATAAATTTTTTTCAATAGCAAAAATAAATTTAAATTTTTATTATGAAAATTAAAATAATGAAAGAACTAAATTTCTTGGTTGAGTTTTAGAAAAAATGTTTAGAATAAAAAAACTTCAATAGTTATAAAATAATTAATAATTTTTGTTAATTTTGATATGACTATATTATTAAAAATAAAACATTAATAAAATAAAAAGCAAAAATAAACCAATTTAAAAATTTATAAAGTAAAGACATGAAATTATATAAATAAATTAAATTAGCGTGGTACCACCATTGTTTGGTTCACCACGAAAAAATAAAGAAACTACATTTAATTATTAATAACTGGCTAGAAATCTTCCTAGCTTCATCTGGTCTCTTTGATTCTTATCTTCTTCTCTCCGTTTTTATAATCAAAATTGATTGCCTTCACTCCTCAAATTCTTGTAATTCTTCCAAAGGCTGGAGTTAGAAGGGGTTAGAGAACATTCCAATATTTGCGTCAAATGACTCAATTAGGTTAATTCTTCTAAGCTATAATTTTTTTTGATCCCAGTCATGTCTTTGTTATTTTCTATCTCCTGATCAGATTAGCGACATGTAAAATCAGGATAACTCTGATATCTGGATTTCGATTCCCTAATGTCGCCCTCATTTCGACCTCTCGTACCGATAGAGAGAACCCTTAAACAAGTAAGGATTATCACACAATGGGCCCATCCTTACTTGTTTGTGGTGGCATCTATTGCAAGAGTACTTTCAATGCAGACATGACTGCACCGGATTACCTTCTCGGTCGACTAGAAGCAAGAATCCATTAAAAAAATGAATACATTATATAATATATTATATAATAAATAGTCTTTCAAAAAACTTGCAAAAGTTATAAAATTTTATAATAAAGCAAATATTATAATAAGCATTATCTTTAAATTAAATATGAAAAATGAAAAGCTACTAAGATATTTATTTTACTTTATTAAAAGATATAAATTAACATTTTTTTTTCCTTTATAAGTTAAAAGATATTACAGAATAATTTTTTTTGGCAAACATTACTTATTTATTTTTTTTAATTAATAAATTTTATAATTACAATAAAAAATAATAGTAAAAGATAAGCATACTAAAATTAGTTAAACTTATAAATTAAAGGTATATTTTATAAGGTTTTGATTCTTAGTATAATCGTCTTAGAGGCAACAAACATTAAATTTTAATATTTGCTTATATATTATTTTTTTGTAGACTATTTTAGAAAATAATAAATAGATATTAAAAAATAATTTTCCTTTCGGTTTATTCTAAAGTTTTAAAGTGTCTCTTTCAAATAAAAGAGTAAGCCAATCATAGTCAGTATTTTTTGTTAGTAAACTCCTTAATTAGTTATTCAATTCTATTTATTTAGTTTCAATTCTTCCAGGAATAGTCATTTATCTTAATCTTTTTTCTTATTCTTGTTTTCCTTTTAACTCTTTATAACTTCAAAAGTTTTTTATCAAATGTTTTAAGAGTGGTAGATTAATACTTCTTTATTATTTTTCTAACTTATTTGGAAGTTTTATAACTTGTTCATATCGTTGATTTTATTTCCATCTAGTCGATAGTTTCTGGTCTGGTTCCAAAATTATCTATCCTCTTTGACATTATTTGCAAGGTTTCTAACAATTGATGAGCACTTTATGAAGGTATCTTCTTCATCATGTCATTTCAGTTCTTTATGTAGCTAATCCTTTTCTTTTTCTTGACTGTATATATTTATTTATAAGATTAACAAATCCTTCTTTAATAAGATCTTCTAGCTTCTGCTTTTAACTTAGAGGTTTGATCTTTCATCTATCTTAAATTGGAAGCTTTTTGATGAGATTTTATAATTTAATATTTTTCTAAGGCTTCTCAGGTTCACCAGAAGGTGCTCATTATTTACCGATTCTTGATGAGAAGTAATTTTAATATAATTTCCACTCTTTTCTTCTTTTAAAGGTGCTTTTGAAGCTTTGACATTTTACTTAATTATTTTTATAAAACAAATAATTTATTTTAATTTTTTATTAGAAAAGAAAAAAGAAAGCTAAATTTTCCTTTGCTATAGTTTCATTATAAAGAACTCAGATAAATTTTCCTTATTTTTCTATCTTCTTTAAGTTAAAATAGATTCAAAATTTATTTGAATTACTTAAATTAGTAAAATATATTTAATTTTAATAGTCTAAGAAGCTTAAAATCATAAAATAACTTTAATTTATTTCCTTAATTTATAGTTGACATTATCTATATAATTAAAATAAATAAAATCTAAGAATGAGATTCTCTGAATGTGAATGTTGAAATTAAAAAATAATTAAATCATTTTTATAATTAAATAAACTTTTAATAGTTAAATATTTAACTTTTTAAAATATAAAAAGGAAGTTTAATCATAATCTTTTTACTTACCTTTAATTATTGTTATCAAATAGATATTAAAACTTTAAAAAATTAACTTTCAAGTCATCTTTTAATTATTTTTATACCAAATCTAATAATTTAAAATTTTAATAGTTATCCCTGAAAATTTAGACCCAATAATTCAAATTTTAGTTTAAATAAAAGTCAATTTTTATTATAATGATATTTTTATTATTATTATGAAAGAAAAAATAATTAAAAAATGTTCACTTCAAGAATAAAATATTTTAGATTATAAAAAATATAAATTTTATTATTTTTATCAAAAATAATTAAAAAATAAAGTGATATTATTTTAGAATTTATGAAAGAAACCTTATAAAAGTTTAGTTGATACATCTCTTTTTTTGAGTAATTTAGATATATATTTGTGAAATATTAATTTATTTTAAGAAAGATTTATATGAAAAATTAAATAAAAATTTGCTGCTAAATTATTCCATCTAAAGATTTTCACTTTGCTAAATTTATTAAATAGTTAAAAAATATAATTAAAAAAATATAAACTTTATTTCTTTTATCAGCAATTTCATTTTACTCCATATTATCATAATGTAAAAAAAAATATAAAATGGAAGGATTAAAAAGAGGTTTCTACATCGACTCCAAAAAGTTGGAGAGGAAACTTGAATCCAATCTTGGCTAGTCATATTTTTCTTAACCTTAAACTTCTTCTTAATCTTAACAACCTGAAAGCAGTATATGAAGAGAAGAAGAAATCCTTGAAAATGACTCACGTAATAAATCATACGTTGGTGGAAAACTCAAAAAAGCAGATGAAGTCTGTTCTTCACCAGGAGGTTTTCAGAATTTAATCTTTCTTGTCAGATGAGCACGGAGTAGCTCATTAAAGTTATGCTGAACCTCCAGAAAGAGGTTAGGAAACTGAGGAAGGATAATGTGAAGCTTATGGAGCAACTCAGCCTAGTGCAAGGAATATAATTCAGAATTATGTCCTAAGAAAGAGAACAAAACGCTTTTTGAAACATATCCTAAGACCAGATAAACTAATCCTAAAATTGATTCAGAAACAACTGATCTGAGTAACAGACTGGAAAATTAGAAAGAAGCTAGACGAACAAAGGGGAGATCCAATGATGATTGAAGAGACCAACACAAAGACCAAAATTAAACCTCAAAAAGTAGTGAAGAATTGTTACTACTGCAATTCGACAAAACAATTGTGAAGACGCTGCATGAAATTCCAAAATTTCAAGACTTATTATTGGAATAAATAAAAAAGAATACAACCAAAGCAGAGGAAGAAAAAAAATGAAGTAGAGACAAATCAGAGAGAGATTATGCCTAAATGAATTATGTTTCATCTACAAGAGAAAATCTGATTAGAAATGAAGATAGAATTGGAAATTAAATGAGCAATGGGAGGAGAGAGGAATAGAGTCCATTTAAAAACTTTATTTAAACATCGGAGCAATCTGGCATCCAGCATGAAGAGGTGAAAATCCTCGATAATTGCTAAACTTAATTTATCCTATTATTATCATAATGTATCTTAAACTAGTTAAGAAGTAAATTTAATATTAATAAATATAAATATTTAAAAAGAAAATAAATTATTAGCCAAAAAAAGATTGTATTATATAATACATCTACATTTATAAATAAATTTTCACATATTTAAAATTAATAAAATTAGAATAAATTTCTCTTATATCTTAAAGAAATATTTTACAAATTTGTAAAGCATATTCATTTTAAATAATTCTAAAGAAACAATTTTAGATTTTCTATAACAAAATTCAAATTTTTTAATTTTTATTCTTAATTTATTAAAAAATAACAGCAGTTTCTTTTAAACAGAAATTCTTCCTAATAAAAAAGTTTACGTTTCATAAAATACAAAATATAAAAGATTAATTAATTAATTAATTTTAACTAAAAAAGTTTTTGGACCGGAAACTCCTTTCCGATTGCACAACCCGACGCTCTCTTTTTATGGAATAACGGGGATATCCTGTTGTACTCCAGGCACAGCTGCTAGGGAGCTCCATCGCTATGAGCAGCCAGGCTTCAAACCCCTACCAAGAGCGGATAATCTCAAAGACAGTGTTCCCTTCAGAAAATGACTCTGACCAGGGACTTTCTCAGCGACAGGAAAGAAACTTGTTCCTAGCCATAAAACCAGAAAGTTTAGTCACGAAGGTCATTCTCAGCTCCCACCATCTTTTCAATTATCCAAAATATAAAAAATATTATATGATATTATATGTTATAACCAAATTTTATTCAATAAGCAAAAAATTTAAATAGATTTAATTTAATATCCAGTTTATTTTAATGTTATAAAGTTTTTTTCATAATTTACTATTTTTTTAATTAAATTAAACATTTTAAAGTTTTGAGTTAAGAAATAATTTTATTATTTTACAAACCCTTTTAAAATAATTTTTTGTTTTTAATACTATTTCAAAACAGAATGTAAAATTAAAAAAAATAAGAAGCAAATAAAAATTTTATAAATTGATAAATAAATAAATTTGATTAGAGAGCGTCTAGCACCTGTTTGGAACGCAAGTTTTTGAATTTGTATATTTTTCTGATTAGAGGTCGCTCTAGAACTATCGCTCCCTTGGGAATCCTATCTTCTAATGGGGTATGGTCAGATTGATGTTCCAAGAGACTTACTCGTCCGGCGTCTTTCATCTTGTGTTACTTGATATCTCCAGTTCTTTTCTTCTTAGCTCCTTCCAAGATTCTTGCTCAGTTATTCACCTCCTGGAATACTTCCTGTTACAGAGTTTAAGTTAATCTCAGTTGGAAGCTTGGATCTCCCTATTTAAATGATACAATAAATAATAATTACATTTTTTTATTAAACTAACAATTAAAATTGTTTTATGTAAGGAACTTTAATAATAAAAAATGGATGGCTTCAAAATGGGTTTCTATACAACGTCCTCGAAGAAGGAGAGGGAACCAGAAGCAAATCAAAGACAGTCTTCTTACACTTAACTTTAACCATTTTCTTAATAATCTTAACTACCTGGAATAATATAGAGTTACGAAGAATGGAAACAGACTCAGAAAAGCATTCATTTCTTTATTCCAACGTCGGAGGAGAAGCCTGCTTTACACCAGGAGGTTTCAGAGTTTAACCTTTCTAGCCAGATGAGCATGGAACAGCTCATTAAAGTTTTATTAAACCTCCAGGAAGAGGTTAAAAGCTAAGGAAGGATAATAAGAAGCTAATGCAATAATTTAATATAGCAGAAGGAATAGAATCAAGACTCATGTCCTAGAAAAGAGAGCTAAGAGCCTTTTTAAACATATCATAAAGTCAGAATAGATAATCCTAAAATTAGTTTCAGATACAGGCTGAACTGGATAACAGATTAGGAAAAATAGAAGAGAAATTGTAAATTTAAAGAAAGAGCAAAGCGAAACTGAGCTATAAAAATGGAAATCGAAGCTTAAAAAGAGTAAACCCATCAAGAAAAATAATTAAAAATCAAAAAGAAATGTTTCTGCTTCGGAAGCGTATGATATCTTTATCGGAAGTGTTAGAAATTTTATTAGAAATAAGGAAACTAATTGATAAAAAAGCAAAAAAGAAGAAAAAATAAGAAGCCAGAAATAAGAGAATGTATTGTAAACTGAATGGTTCAATATACAAGATCAAGATGGAACCTAGACAATTTAAAAGAGGGAAAACCTGGAGAAATCCGAGTTCCCAATCTCTCTAAAATTAGGCGACCCAAGCTTTTATATTTAACAGCAAGGAGCATGAACTGCTGTCCTCCTGATGGGGTTGAAAATCCCTAAAACGGAAAACACAACTTAATATTATTATTATGTAAGGAAATTTAATTATTAAATATGTATTTTTTCCTACTGTTAATTTAATAATTATTTTATATATTTGATTTAATATTTATAAACATTACTATCTGAATGCTTTATTAACATATATTTTATTTTTTTAAGTTAAAATTTTTCTAATCTAAATAACTAAATATTTTGGATTTATTCTTTAGAATCATTCTGAAGTAAAAATAAAAAATAAAGAGCAAGAAAGAAGAATTATTTTATAATTTAAATAAATTATTTCTATCTGTATAAATAAGAAGAACTTAATTTAATGCTTCAAATCCCTTATAATTATAATTTTGAGAAATCTTTAATTAATAGCTAATTAGTTTATCTAATAATTTATTATTTCGTTATTATTAAGTCTAGAAATAAAATGTTTGGATTTTAATATTATGAGATATTGAAAACAATGAAAACATTTATAAAATAATTTTTTTGCTTTAACTAATAAAATTTATTTGGATATAAGTTTATTTTCGTGATATCTAAAATTATTTATAAATGTGGTAGAATTCTACAATCACATAATCAAATTAGAATAATATTAATTCTTACGAGACTTAGACATTTAAAAATTAGGCCAACTAATATGGATATAATAGCAATGTTAAAGAGCAAATCGTAGAAGAACAAATGTTTAAAGAAAATTCCAGTTTTCAGTTTCAAGATATGAGTTATATAAACTCAGAAAGTCAGATAAAAGAGATTTTAATCAATATATCCTAGCAAATATTATAGGCTCATTCTTTCATTCAGAACGAAGTGGCGTAAATTTTAAAAGGTTCTTTATTTAGCAAAAGCTTAGAAATTTGGTAAACCATTTCTCAATCTATTCCTACTCTCGCTTCTCAGCCGAATTCCATCTAGTATTTACCTGATCTAACTATAAATTAAAACCAGGATTAATAAATGAATGAAAACAATTATGATTTACAATATCTGAATTAAATAATCTTTAAAGGAAGACAAGAAATACTCTCGCTTCAATAGAAATCATTGCAATTTCTAGACTTCATAAAGCATATTGTTTAAAATTCATCGAACTAAACTTTATAATAGACATAACTCGACAACTAAAGAATTAGTGAAGAGGCTTATAATCAAGCTTTTAAGTAGTATGATCTCATATTTAAATTAGATAGCATATAATCTTATAACTCTCAAACGAGTACGGAAAATTAAGTTAACAATTCTAATTACTAAGAAAAATAAAAATAATCATTTTCTTAGTATAGCTAAATGATTTTGGAATAAGCTGAGTAAATAATCAATAGCTAACGTATTATAAACTACTAATAGCCATAAGCGCGATAATATAAAAGTCCTTTTTAGTAAATTTCTCTAGTAAATTAAGAAGTTTAATGTGAAATTTTAAATTCTTAAATAGATAAGTTAAAACAGTAAAATGAAGAACTAAATAGTGAATTAAGCTAAGTACTTAGTTAGATAAGTAGTTAAACTTAATAAATAAATGAACTAAATTAAAAAATTAGAGACTAAGAAAAATCAATTAATCAAAGATAAGAAAATATATTACAACTAGAAGAGCAAAACTAGAATTTAATTAGATAATTAAAAGAAAATTAAGATTAATAATCTTAATAATTTTCAAAGTAAAGCAAGGAAATTTAAGAACTAAAAGGAAAAAATAAAAATTTAGACTCATAAATTAATAATTTAGAATCATAAAATAAGTAATATCTTTAATAAATAAATGATTTTGACTAAATTAAGAATTAAGAAAAATAAGTATTACAAAAATAGTTAAACTAAGCAGAAGATAATAATAACTAATTAAACTAATAATTATAAAGTTTGTCCTAATAGTTAAAAGAAGTGGAGACATAATAAACAAAAATGAAATCTGATCTTAAATCTAAAGAAGAATAATTAAGATAATATATCTTATAATATTAAAAAAACTAATAAACAAATTAGTCTCAAGAGACTTAGATTAAATAGTTGAACTAGCAAATAAATTAATTAAATTTAATAATTTAAAAAAACTAACAAAATAGTCAGAATCAAGAAAACTAGATACCATAATAATAATAAAGCTTTTCATAGTTAAAAAACTAAATAAATGATTTAAATGGTAAACTAAAAGATTCTGATTTAAAAGTTTCAGCTTTTAACTAAATTATTAATAAAAATGAATAAGAAATTAATTAATAGAATAATAGAAAATATTAACTTTAATAGTAGTAAAACTTTAATTATAATTAAATCAACTAAGTAAATATTCAACCATAATTAAGATTAAAGGGTATTTAAAGTTAAAAATATACTCTAGAAGATGTGATGAAGTTATTAGAGAAATATGGAGCTAATTCTTCACCTTAAGCTTATATAAGAATATGGTAATATAAAGATCTTATTCCTAATAATAAAGTGTTAAACTAACTTTAAGTAATTGGAAGAGGAGAATAAGCTATTGTCTATAAAATAGAAATATAAAATATAGAATTTGCTTTAAAAGTAATGATTCAAAAGAAAGGAACTGATGAGCAATAATTATTAATTGACTTTTATCAAGAATGTTAATCACTTCTTAGTGTTAATGATACAAGAGTACTTAGACTTATAGGAGTAGTAGTAGAAAAACATGAATAAGAACTTATTTTATGTATCATTACTAATTTCTAATAGAAAGGAAATTTATACAATATCATATAAAGTAAAACACTTTTTAGAGAAGTAAAAGATAAAAAATAAAGGTTTGAAAAGAAATTAATACTTTTATAATAAATTACAGAAGGAGTGAGTGCCATTCATAATGCTGGTTTAATACATAGGGATTTAAAATCTTAAAACATTCTTCTTAATGATAAAGATAGTCCTAAAATAGCTGATTTAGGTTTAACAAGATAAGATGTAATTGAATTCACAGAGTAAGGTAGAGGAACAGTTCAATGAATGGCTCCTGAATAGTTTTAATTTAAGTTTTATAAATAAAGCGATATTTGATCATTAGCTTGTATTGCTATAGAAATATTTAATGAATCTCTTCTATGACCCTAAAATTGCACACCTGAATAAATAAGAAATTTGATAGTAAATTAGAGATAAACTCCATAATTTTCAGATGAAATAAAAGAAAATAAAAATTTAGAAGAGTTATTAAGGAAATGCTTAAGTTACAATTATAAAGAAAGACCTAATATTTAAGAAATTCTATAATCTTTATAGCAAATTAAATTAGATTAAAGCAAACTAAAGGAAAAAGAATATAAAAACTAAGAATAAATAAATCAAGAAATTTAAAGTTAATAATCATTAACTTAGTAAGAAAATAATTAAGAAATACTATTAAACTTTTAAAGCTCTGATTTGAGAGTTACTGAAACACTCGACAAAGTTAGAAATATACCTTTTTTTTAAGTTTAGAATAAATAATTTTAAATATATCACGATCAAAACTATTAAATTTCCAAATAATTTATTCAAGAATAGTAAGAAATATAATAAATTTAAGAGATTGAACAAGAATCATTTTTTTGTGGAGTTTGCTAGTAGAACTTAATCATAAAAGAACACTAAATAGTCTTAGATTGTAAATGCATAGTGTGCTTAGAATGCTTAAAATAATAATTACAAAATTTGATTAAAGAATAAAAATACTAAGTTTATGAGTTTATATGTTCTTATAAAAATTGTAAGTAAATATTAGAATGAAATTTAGAAAGTAAATAATATGAAACCCCATAACTAATAGAAAAACATTTAGATTAAGATTAGATAGAACTGATAAAAAGAAAAATAATATAGAAAAAAGTATTGAAATAATGCCCAAAATGTCAGTGTTACTTTTATAGAAAAGATGGATATGGAGTTTTATGTAATAAGTGCAATACTTAATTTTTTATTTATTGTAAAAAAGATAAATCAAAAATTCAAAAATCTTAGTTAAGCAATACAAATAGCAATGGTAGTTAGATGATATGATAAATAACTTTATATACTTTTTATTAAAATAGATAAGTTTATATAATAATTAAAATTAAAGCCATTTGACATATATTACTTTAACTATTTTTTAAATTAAATATTATTTTAAATTGTCATTATTTTCATTGTGTATCAACTATACTATATAGATTCAGCAACTACTAATGCTCTTTAAGAAAAAAACTGATTATAAGATTCACTCATAAATAGCTAAACCAATTTAAATTTTGCTTCTAAAAATTTTTCATCTTTTTCCTTTTTCACGGATCACATATTCTTGCAATATGTTCTTCATCTTCTTCGTTTTCATATATATGAAAGATAATCACAAAGAAATTTATAATGGATAGTTCTATATTATAAATAGTAGCAAAATCTTAATTATTTTTATTTTAAAGATAAAATTTTTTAAATGCAAATAAAAAAAATGGCAGAAAGCCTCAAGAAGGGTTTTTTGCAGGCTCCATAGATAAAGGAGCAAAAACCAGAGACTTCTAATTCTTAATCCATCACGTCTTCTTTAATAAAATAATAATCTTCTTAATCTTAATAACCTCCAATAGTTGAAAATTTAAGACAATCTTAAATAAAATAAGAACTTAAATAAGCATAAATAGAATAAAACTAATAATAAAATATTGACTTTCTTCTAAAGCCGAATAGTAATTCAACTTTTCTTTATCCATCTAAATAATTTTTTATAATCTTTAGAAAAAATAATCTTAAATACTTATCCTATCAATTTAATCTTAATGGCTTCTAATTTTATCTTTAATTTTATTTATTTTTTCCAAAAAATAAATAAATAAAGTTTGAAGTTAATTATAATAATATCAGTAAATAAGTTATTAGTAGAAGTAGAGAAAAAAGCAAATATAGTAACTAATAATATAAGCAATATATTTTTATATTGTTTTATATATTTATATGTAATTACTACTATCTATAATTAAATTATTATATAAATAAAATAATATGAAAGTCGGCCGCGTCAGGAAAACTTGTAGGCAATCTGATGCAGTGTATACTGCTCTGAGAGTAATTTCGCACTAGATATCACCACGGAGAAGGATGGACAAGCTCGGAAGAGACGTAATTAACCTATCCGAGAGTTCTGATTAGTAGTATGAACGTTTGACTGATTGGCCTGTTAATATCCTTAATTACTAATTCATATTTGAATCTTATTTAAGAGTATGGAGCATTTGTATCAAGAATAATTTTTAATAAATAGATTCCCCATTTGGAGAAGTTGATGTGACTTATTGAACGGCTAGAATGACAACATGAAGTATGAGTACACTTATTTTAATATAAATATTGAAAAAACTGCGCACCAATGAGATGCTATGCACTCAAAAATCAAATTTATAAATTATTAATTTATTAAAGTATTATTTTATCTTTCTTTTATTTAAGTTCTATGTTATTTAGACCTAAATAAATCCTTTATTTACATTCGCTAATTCTTAATAAAATTATAATAAAACTACTAAAAAGACATTAAAACTAAAAATAATAATTTTGATAAAATTAGATTTATTGAGAATTATAGTAGCTTATTAAATATAATGCATAATTTTCTTTTACTTAAAGATTGATTAGCTTACATAATTTAAAAATATATAGCTGGGTAATTAAAAATAAAATGTTTAGTGAAAACATTTAAATAAATACTTAAATCTATTAGTATATTAAATATTTCTAGTAATCTAACTTTTTTATTTTATTCTTTTATTTTAATTTATATATAAGAAAGGAGAGTAAAATTAGATTTATAAAAATTATCTTATTAAATATTTATTATCAAAAGGCTAAATTATTTATCTACTATACATTATTAACTAATTATATTTATATTTTCCTTCTTAATTCAGCTACTTCAACATTATACAGAATTTAGCTCCTAAAGTATCTCCTATGGATACTATTTCTTGAATATGAAATATAAAATAATATAAATATATAATCTAATAATCTAATAAATATACAGCTTTTTAATTATTTATTTACTTTTTTTTCCTTTTATTTTATAATCATTTAATGTCTGACTCTTAATGTGCGAAATGTACAAATCTATTCGATTTATTTAATAGAATACCAAAAGTCTTACCTTGTGATCATTCATTATGTAAATTTTGCATTAATGAAGAGTTTAAAGAAAGTAACTAAGTTATCTGTCCTTAGTGCTCAAATATTTCAGAAATAAATCCTAAAGATTTATAGAAGAACTAAAACATAATATAGAGAATAAAGGATGAAGAAAAGAAGAAGAAATAAAAGGAAATAATAACCTAAATGCTTAACTAATCCAGAGCTTAGAAATAAGAAATAGAAAATATCAAAAAGCTATATATTTAGGAAAAACCATCATCTGCTACCAAGTTTACTAACTTTTAAATAAAACCTTGTTTTCTACCATTGCTTAATAAATCCATCAACATTAGCAAAACATTAATTAAAAAATAGGACTATTTAAGAAAACTAGCTTGGATAAATTTGCAAGTATAGAATAACTAGAAGAAGTTCTTAAGGTAGAATGCCAGAATTAAGATTTTAGTAGACAAAAACTTGAATTGTAAAAGTTAAAAGGAATATAATAAAAATTATTAGATTGGCTTTAATAAATGCTAATACAACTAAATAGCTAAGAATGATAAAATATTTAAATAAACTTTTAAAAAGAGGAAATCAGTCAAATTTTTAACTTTTAGAAGCTTGAATAATTGTTTGCTAGTGGAAGAAATTAAGCAGAAAACTTATTAAAATAAAGAGAAAAATTGAATTATTATTTCAGTTAAATAATAACCTCAGCTAGTAATAATACTCTAGATCAAATATAAGTAAGTTTGAAAAATGAAAAATAAGAAAAAATCCTATAATAATAGGTAGAATAACTATATAGTAAACATTAAGAAATCTAATAACTTTAAGAAATTTTGAAGGAAAAAGATTTTAATCTGTTTTAATAATAGTAGTTAATTCAGAATCTTTAGCAATAAATTAAAGAAAAAGAGAAAATAATTTAAGGTATGAATAAAAACGAAAACCAGAATATTCAATTTATATAAAATAATAAACCTGAACTAGAATAAGTAGCAAAGAAACAAGTTTATGATTAAAATAAAATAACAGAATAAAAGAAAATTATTAAAGTTGAAACTATTGAGAGATAGTAGCCAGCAAACTAAACAGAATTTGAAAATATTGATGAGATCTAATTAAATTAGAGTGAAGGATATTTAAATTATACATTCAATGATATAATAGCATTGCTGTAGAAAAATGGAGCTGGTAATTCTTCCTCCTCTCAAATTAGAATATGGAAATACAAAGAACTTATTCCGAACTAATAAGCTTTTAAATAACTTTAAATAATAGGAAAAGGAGCCTAAGCTACTGTTTATAAAATAGAAATAAATGGCCTAGATTATGCTCTTAAAGTAATGACTTAAAAAAAAGGAATATAAAAATAATAACTGTTAAATGATTTTTACTTAGAATGTTAGTCTCTCCTTTGTATAAACGACTAAAGAATTCTAAGATTATTAGCTGTAGCCTTCGACACAGAGGATGAAAATGAATACATTTTATGTACCATTACTAACTTCTAATAAAAAGGAAATCTCTTTAGTTTGATAAATAACAATTAACTCTTTTGAGAGGTTAAAGATAAAAAAATTAAATATCAAAAGAAACTAAAGTTAATTTTACAAATAGCAGAAGGAGTGAATGCTATTCACAATGCTAATTTAATTCATAGAGATTTAAAGTCACTAAATATTTTGCTAAATGAAAATGATCTTCCTAAAATAACAGATTTAGGGTTATCTAGAAATTCTGATATTTTTTAAACAGAATAAAATAGCTGAACAGTTCAATGAATGGCACCAGAATAGTTCTTTTGTAAATTTTACTAGCAAAGTGATATATGAGCTTGAGCATGCGTAGCTATCGAAATATTAAATGAAGGACTATTATGACCAAATTTAGATACATTAATCATTAAGCAAAAAGTAGTATAAGACAAATAAATTCCTAAATTTTCATATGAGATAAAGCAGAATTAAGATTTGGAAAGTTTATTAAGAAGATGCTTGAGTTGAAATTGACAAGGAAGACCAAAAATATAAGAAGTTTTATTAGATTTAAAAAATATAAAAGAACAACCTTTAAGAGAATATTAATAAAAAGCTTAACTTCCAAAAAATAAAAAAGTATTAGAAAAAAATGAGATAAATTAAGAAAATCAATTAAATGAAGAAAGGCATAAAATATAAAAAAGCTAAATAAGAGAGAATTAAGAGAAAAAATAAGGGAAATAAATTTAAAAAATTGAGTAAGGTTAAGAAAATAAAGTTTAAAACTAAACTAAAAAGCCGTAAATTGATTAATAAAACAAAGGGAATTAGGCAGTAGTTAAATGTCCGAGATGTAAATAGTCATTATCTTAAGTTAAGTAATAATAATAGTATATTTGTCAAAATTGCAAAATATATATATGTTCAGGATGTAAAAATGTGATTAAAGATAATCAAGGCAGAAACCAATGCGTTTGTAATAGCTATAAGTAATGAAAAAAACTAAAAACTTATTACTTAAAACGAAATAATTATTAAATCTAGCTTTATTTAATTATACTCTTTATATTTATCTCTAACTTATTGATTAAAATAAATAAAATAATTAAATTATGTTAGAACAATAAATTATCCAGCTTAATAAAATTTTTAGTTTCTATAATAAAAAAATAATGAGCAGTATACCGATAAAATCAATTTTATTTAATAAAGCTTTAATAATTTCAACATCCTTTATTTTGGTCCTTTTTGAAAGAAATAAGGGGTATTAATAAAAATCTTATTTTGTAATATAAAATAATTAGATTAGAAAAATTGTAAAATGAAGTTGATGCAATTTTTAGAGCTTCTCCTTAAAGCATTTTTTAAATAAATTAACTAAGTATATTTTAATTTTTCAAACAATTTTGCTAAAATCTCATTAAAATTTTTTAATAAGATATAAAAAACTAATTAAAATAAAGAACTTTAATAATCTTAATTTCAAATTTTTCTATAAAATAAAATAAAAAATGAAAAATAGAATTTAATCATATGATTTAATGCTATTAAAAATTAATTTTGTTAAATGCATAATTTTCATTCGATTTAATTTAATTCTAAAATAACTTTTTTTCTTTGCTAAAACTTAACGCTTTATATTTCAAAATTAAGTAATTTAAATTTTTGTAAAAGATATAGCTTTTTATTTTAATTTTTTTAAATTAGAAATTAAAGAAAAAAATATATCCTTCACTTAAATAATTTTAACTAAATTTTTTGTGAATGTGAAACAGATTAAATTATGAATATTAAGAAAAATAAAATTTTATTACTATTAATGATATATTTTATACATAAATAGAAGTGCTAAGTATAACAATGCTAATAAAATTATAATCTTAATTCATTAATAATTCACATATATTTTACATAAATAATTATGCTTAAATTAAGATAAAAATTAAGAGTTTAAAAATATTTTTGTTAATAAAGTTTAAATAAAATTATTAAAAATTATATTATAAATAAAAAAATAGTCTACTATCTTTTATTAAATAAATATAATTTTTTCATAAAGTTTTTTGCAAGAAATTTCTCATTAAAAATAAAATTTAGTTGATAAGTTAAAAAAATGCAAAGGATTTATTATAATGTCATTTATAAAATTTTGAAAAAAATAAAATTTATGCAATGAGGTAAGTTGATAATTATATTTTATTCTATGGCTTTTCTAAATTATAAATGCAATTCATTATCTTTAAAATGTTTGAAAAAAATCTTAATTTTTTAATTTTTTCTATTAAATTTTGACTAAGCTTTTCAGAAATTGATAAATTTTATAGCCAATGGAAGGAATTTTTAAATTAAAAAATAGAGGATATCGCAAAAATAAACAAAAAATATAAAATCATATGATATATATTTTTTAAGGATAATTAAATAAACATTTAAGAGAATAAAACAAAAATATTTTTTCTATAAAAAAATATAATTTTTAAATACTTTTATGACAGTTGAAATAATTATCTTTTGGTTTGTTTTTCTAAATGAAATTATAATTTTTTCATTATATTACTTTTATTTTAAAGGATTTTTTATTTTTTGATATTTATATTTATCTTAAATTCTAATTTAAAAAATGTTTATTTTGATAAATTTTGTTAAATTTGATATTTTTTAAATCAAACGATAATCTGAGCAAATTTGGTGTTCATGAGAGAATGTTAATTAATTCCCTCTTTCTCTCATTTAAACAAGGTTAAATAAAAAATATTTATTTTTTTAATTATCATTAAGTATCGAAATGTATTTTGTTCAAATATCTTTTAGAGCATTTTCCTTTTACCATATAAAATATCCTTTTACTGTAAACAACTCCGACATCACTACGATTTAGTTTATCTAGATTCTTCTTTAGGATTTATTTTACTTTTTATTTTTTATTTTTTTGTCAATTCTAACTTTTGAAATTTTATAATTATAAGCATTGCTGGTTTATATGTCTTTATTTTTAAATCAATTTTCTAGATTTTTATTTTTCAAGTTATCTTCTTTCATTTATTAACTTTACGATGAATTTTAAGTTGTAATTGTTATTATTGTTTATGTGTTTTCTCTATATGTTTACTTTGCTTCTTTATAATATGGTTCTAAAAGAAATTTTTGCTGTTTTAGATTGTTTTCAAATTCAAAAATTTACATCTATTTAATTATGTTAATCAGTTACTCTTTTTCTTGCAGAAGTGCTGCTCAAGTTTTGAATAATTATTTTTACTTTTTTTGATTTATTCTTTAAGTACGAAAATATTTAAAAAGTTATTCAAATTCTATAATTCAGTCTCAGAAAAATCAGAAATCCCAACATAACACAGACCTAACCTATTTCCGTAGCAAAGAGTAAAAAAAAATTTTGTTCTTGAATACCTTTTTCTTTTTACCTTTTTAAAGCTTCTATTTATTTGAGACTTTAAAATAAACATTATAATTCATTTATTTCAATCTTTCTTCCATTTTTCAAAATTTAAAGAAGGTTTATGCATTGACGAATCTAAGTCAAAGCTTTACTTCATTTTCTGAAGTAAGAACTTTTAAGTAAGATCATAGTTTCAAAGCATAACATGAAATCATTTAAAGAATGGCTATGCAATTGGATATACATATGTGAGAAGTTTATAAATCTAAAAAATACTTGGAGAAGATAATTAGATTTAAAGTAAGTCAAGGAAAAATAATGCGTATACCTTTACAAATAAAAGTGAAAAAAAGATATTTATAAAGATAATAATAAATAGTATAAGAATTACCATAATTAAGTTAAATTTTGAAAATTTTCTAAGCATCATTATTACATTATTGTTACTTTGAAGCTTTTTGATTTGCTAATTTAAAATAAAAAATATTTGGAAAGCTAGAAATGTTTTTAATTAAATTTGGAAGAATAAGTTTATAAAAAAGATTTAAGATTTAACTTATAAAATTTAAATTATTAAGTTACTTTTTTATTATAATAGAAACTTTATGGATATAGAATGATTTTTTCTATTTTAAGTAATTAATTTTAATTTTAATTTAAAATTTTAACTTTTTTCAATCAAAATTTCTTTAATTTTTAATATTTCTAGATATTTTATATACAATAAGCGTATAAGAAAAATAGCATTTACTTTATATATTAAGCTATTCATATATCTATAATTAAAATAAAGCTTTATCAAAAAATTGTTACTAAAGCTAAGGCTATAAAGTTAATTGGATAAATAAAGCAGATGATGGTGTTTTCTAATAATAAGAAAGATGCTAAAAATATATAATTTTGGTTAGGTTTACTGTACAAAAGCGATATAATTATATAATAATAATAATAATTGATTGAAGTGTCTTTACCATTTTTAGGTTAACCACTAATTTAATTGTTCAATACTGATAAATAAATACATCTTGAAAAAAATGGAGTCTTAGCAGGTTGCATCTCTTAGGACTACCAAAAACAAAGGACATTCCGTTACAGGTCCGAGAATCAGCCAAAGTAGAGGAAGACATAATCGATTATGGGTACTTAACTTCCCCAACATCTGATGAAACTATCACTTTTCTTCATCTTTGCTCATGGTCTGAGTACCTTCGAAAGTTCCACCTGCTAAAGCAAAAAACAAATTAATAATATAATTATTTATAATATTTAAGATAAAGTTAATTAGCTAAATTTTTAATAGAAGCAATGAAAGATTGAAAAAGTGTATATAATAGAATTAATATAGATGAAATAAACAAAATATGATATTCCTTAAAGGTGAAAATAATGTGAACCTGAGAAGACTTCTAATTAAGTCAATATACTCTTCATATATATATCTCTTCTTTGTAACTATTTACAGCCTTCTATTTATAAATTAAATCACTTAGATAATTAAAGAACGCTTTATAAATGCTTAAAATTATATGCTTATGAATCAAATCTGACAAATTATGTTTATAAAGAAATAAAAATAGATTATAATAACATGAATATTTAAAGAGGTAATTAAATTTTAAAATAATAAAGATACTCTTAAGAATTAATTTAGAGGAGTAATAAGCAAATAATTGTTAAAGCGCTTTTAATGCTAATATAAGCACTTTACCTATTTATCTCATAGAATTAATAATTTCTTATTTAAGTTATAAAGAAGTTTGTGCGAGTAAGTTAAAAAGCATGAATGAATTTTAAATATGAAACTGTAAAAATTTCATATTTTGAAATAAGAAATACTGTCATAAGACAATTATCTCTAGAAAATAACTTTTTAGATAGGAAAGGGAATCAGAAAAAGAAAATGCTTTTTAAAGTATAAAAAAAGAATTTTAACAAAATATTAAAGCATAATTAAAAAGGTTAAATATTGATTTATAAAGTTTAAATAATTGCTTACATTAAGAGGATAAACTATTAAATGCAAAATAAAATGAAACTATCGAGTATTAAACAGAAATATTACAAAAATAAAAGGAAACAGAATAAGGGAGTGATTTTGCGATGGTAATTTGAATAAAGGCAATAATCATGAAATTTAAACTAATTAAAAAAATTAAAAGAAGTTTATTGTTTCAAAATTTGGTTTTTTTATCCAGTAATCTTGAAAGCATCTTTTCTTGAACTAAAGAACGACTTAGGGCTTTATAAGTTTGCCAACCTTTTTTATTGTTTCCATTTTAATACTAATCCTATTCCATCTTAAAATTCTTTAAAAATTGCTATTATAAATTTTTTTTCTTTATGTTGATCCTATTTAATCAAATCATACTTAAAATAGATCTTTTATTTTTTTTAAATATTTTAAAAATTTAATTTCTTCACCAACATTTTTTTTAATGATATTTATTTTGACATATAAAGCAGCGTTTTTTATTATATTTTAATATTCATCATTTCCATATGTATATTTTCTTGTTATTTTTAATATTTTAAACATCTCTTATTATAATGTTTATTTTTCTTAAAATAATCTTATTTGATACTGGAACTAAGTAAATTAAAATAAAAAAACTTTAGGAATTTAGCTAAACTATTTATAAATAATCCAGTTTATATCCCATTTAGGATTATATATAATAAATTGTCTCCTTTATAGATAGTAGTTAAAAATATAGTTATTCGTTTATTTTTTCTAGTATTTATTCTAATTTTTCAATCTTTAATCTTTGTTGCTTTAATTCTTATTGTAGTTGAAGCTTTTTTTTGCATTGATTGGGAAAATATACCTGAAGTTATTTTCCTTAATCTTATTAAGAGATTTTTAATTAATTAATTAAAATATAATAGTTTCAATATTTAAGAATATTGAGACATAGTTGCAAATAGATATAGCTTGAACTATAAATTTTACAAATATGTTGAAAGATAAAAGTTTGCAAATTTCAATCAAGCTTCTTCTTGTTCTTTCTCTACCATATATTTCTATTTATTGTCTTGATTAAATTTTTTTTTCTTCTAGAAACTCTTCTAAAATTCATCTTGTAGTTTAAATATTTCAATACGCCTTTTAGTAATTTAGAATGAAAACTTTTTATTAATTTGACTATTTTAGGAATTTGGTTTTTTAAAAAATGATTTCTTATGTAGTTTTAGTCATAAAGAATTATAAGAGATTTTTAATGAAATTAGATTATTATTCTTTCTTTTTAATCGTTCACTTAGAGAGGCCTTTTACTTCTTATATGGCTTTTTATTTTATTTCTGAGATAAAAGCTCTAATTAATATCATTTAGTTTGACTAATAATTTAATAATTGTAAATAAATAAAACCTGAGCAAAGTTGCAATAAATGATGTAAATTTAATAATCTTATAAAAATTTAGATTATAGAGCGTGTAACACTTCGACGATGCATAGCTCTTTAAATTCAAGCTTTTAGTTTATTTAAGGAAATTCTTTTGGAATCTCTCACTCATAAGCATACTTTGAGTCGTTCTTATCTTCTATTGGATATAAGTCTAAATTTCATTCAAAATTATCTAAATGTCTAAGTATCCTTTAAAATTTGTTAATCTAATGCTACTTGCTAGAACCCTCTCTTGGCTCTTGCTTAAATTCTTGGATGAACCTTCGCTTAATAAGGTTTCTTTTTAGTACAATAGATTTAGGTATCTTAGTGAATATTACTACTCCCTATTTAAATTAAATTACATAGTAAATAATGCAATTAAGTAAAACATTAACTTAAAGCAAAGTATCTATAAAAAAATTAATTAAAAAATGCTAAATTTAATTTGAATGCATTAAGTTTAAAAATATAAACATTTTCTTGCGATATAAAAAATAAGCAAAATAATAATAATCATATATTAATTTGATATCGTCTTTATTTGCCTTGTCTTGTATTAGTTTATGAAATATTATTAAATAATCATAAGAATCGTTGAATTCATCTATTTCTTCTCCAGGTTCATATTCTTGAATAGTCTATATACAACTGCAAATCTATCCTTTTTTTAACGTTGGAATTCTGTTAAAATCAAAATCCTTACCAAACATTTGCATGGTTCTTCTTCTTTGATTATCTACTATTTATTCAAGAAATTTTGCTCCATCAATCATATTTCTTCTGAAGTACTCCCTTTATATGTACAATAAACCTTTGTTAGGTTTTTTCAGAGTTTTTATTTCCGTACTTTTGAAATTTATGGTATCTCCAACAATTCTTTATTATTTCCCCCTATTTCTCTACTAAAACAGTACTTAATTGGTCTTCTTTTTATTTCTTGGTTAATTATCTATTATTTTTATGTTTAATAATATTTAAATTTTATCATTTAATCTCCATTAGATCATGTAAAGCTTTAATCATAACTTGCTCATGATTTATTTAATTGATATTTCAATTTTTTTTTATTTTTTCTTCTTTTATTTTTATTTCTTGATTAAAAAGATGTGTCGAGGTTTTTAGCTCAATTCTGTGTTCAGTATTTTATTATCATTTTGAAGTTAGTTTTTTATGTCTAAGCTATTTATTTACTAACTTAATTGCTGCACTTCATAATAAAGTTTTAAATTCTCAGCCTATAAAATCAAATTTCAGCAAGGGTTTGTTATTGTTAGTAAGAAGATTGATTTTAGGTTAATTTTTTCTTAGGTTTCATTTCATTTTCTAATAAAATTAATTTATATAAAAATGTTTTAATTTAAAAGTCAAAATATTTCCAAATTAAGAGTCTTGCCAAAAATAAATAAAACCTTAAAAGGGAAAATAATTATAAATTTTCAGAAAAAAACTTATAATAAAAGTAGTTATTTGAATCTAATTAATCAAATGAAAAATAAAAAATGAAGATAATAGTTGTGGAAAAGGAAAACAAGCAAGAAATTAAAATTTAGCAATATTAAAATCTAAAATTTGTTGATGGAAAACTAAAAACAATTTAAGGAGATTGAGCAAAATATAGAGCTTAATTTAATTTATAAAATAATTTTTATCTTATTTTCTTCTATGAAGACAAATGACAAGACTATATTATTACGAAGGTAATTTTTATAGAAGAAATATCGCGAAATCACTGACACTTTCAAGAAAAAGTATACCTTTTACAACTTTATAGACAGAACCTCTCAGTTCTTTAGAATAAAATAGGTGGATATTTCGAAATTGAATTGAATTGAATTTTCCTTTATTTAGTTTAGAATATATTTAATAAGATTTATTTATACAACTGTATTAAATAATTTAATTTAAATAAATTGGTAAATTCTTTCCTTTAGTTAGTGAACCAGCAAAACAATTAGAAGTGAGTGCTTCTGGAGGATAAGTCTTAAGAAGAAACCAATGTCGCAAGAGATTTTCTGATGGAAGACTCATAAATTCAAGAAATCTAAAATAAGATAAAATCTAATTTATCATAGGTTGGGGAAAATAGGTACCTGCAAACGTATAAAGAAATTTTTTTGTTAAGAAATGATAATTTAAAAATTAAATATCTTTAATCTAAAAAATTTAGAATATAAAAGATGATGACTTTCCTTTCAATTATCATTATTAATTAATATTTCTTTTATTTAAATTTCTTTTATTTAAAAATTAAAAATAATGTTTTTATTTAAATAGTCAAAGTAATTATTTTCTATTTAACTGTATCCAAAGTTTACTAATTAATGAAGTATCTTATATATCCTATAAAACATAAATTTTTTGTATAAATTGAAAAATATCTGTTTATGCTTTAATAATAATTTTTATTCTTTTTTAATTAGGAAAATTAATTTAAGATATTGGATTTGAAGATCTAAAATTTTTATCTTTATAAATATATCATTAAAAATTATTAAATATATTTTTTAAGTAGTTTGCTATATTTTTAATTTTCTACCATTTTGTCTCATTTATTGAATAAAAATATAAGTTGGAGTTATAATCAAATTGCCAGACTTTATTCAATATTGCTATCGGTTATGTAAAAACACATCTTACTCCTTAAAACATATCTCCATGATGAATGATTTATTTAAAATCAAATAAAAGAGTTTTAAGATTATCGTCACCTTAATCATAAATTATTCCTGAGTCTATTTACTAAACATAACTTGCAATGCTTCTTGAACTATTCGGCAGTTAGATATCATGTTTTTTTCATTAATCTTCTATACAATCATATATTTGAATTAAATTTTATTTTTATCGATTAAATATACCTCCAATAATGTAGATACTTTAGTTGTCATTTAAAAATGAACCTGGATTTTCACTAGCTTATAAAATATTATTTATTTAAGTAAATTTGTTAGAATTTAAATTAAATACTTCACATTATTAAATAGCTTTTTCTTATCATCCAGAAAAGATGTAAACTTTTTTCTAGTGATCAAATACTGTTCTATGAGCACTTCTTCCAAATTGCATAGTAAAATCTTAGACATTTCCTTTATCAAATATTGTAAATCTTTTATTAGTTTGCATAATGTTACTCCCTGAAATTATAATTTTTTATTCTCCTATTTGTTCGATCTACGTACTATTTAAATTTGTCAAAGCTATATTAATTTTCTAATTCTAGAAAGAATTTGTTTATAAATTAAAGTCTTTTTTCATTTAGGAATTTTGCAATACTGTTGTTAAACTTAAAATGCCTTAATTTCTAATAACTTTTTTTTACAATTATAGTTATTAATTTTTTAAATCTATATTTATTTTCTAATTTTTTTAATTTTCTAAGTGTTCTTAATTTTGAATAGTTAAATTTTAGAAGAAATCTTGAAAATTTTAATTTATTTAACCCTTTTATTAAGAAAGTCAATCAATTTATTATTTACCTTTTTACAATACTTCTTCAAATACATTTTAATTATTCATCTATTGGATTTACAACTCTGGTAAATTTTGCGTTCTTTTCGTTTCTATCTAAAGTAATAAGAATTCACATTTTTAAATGCAATTATCTAATAAATTTTAGGTCTTTTATATTTCTAAAAACACAGAATGGCTACTGGAGAAAAAAAACTTTTAAACTAGTGAATAAATTTCCTTGATTATAAGTGCTTGAACTTTGCACATATTTTGAAGATTTTGTCTATTCTAATACCTATAATTTTTAAATTTATGGGCCAATTACTTTATTTACTCAATTTAATTTTACTCTCCATTTATCATTTCTACTATTTATTTATCTTCTTACAGATTTTTAGGATGCTATTTAGATACTTATTAGCAGGTTTGGAAAGCACATACTATTTGTTTCTATTTTTTAAATTAATCGTAAATGCAGTTTTAGCAAAGGTTATGAGAGCATGGAAGTTTAAAGGGAGTATGATCAAGATCATCAAACTTACTTAAACATAATAAGCAGTTTAAAGAATTTGACATTTTTAAAGCTAAAAATTAAAAATAGCTTAAACCAAAAAATATAGCGAAATTATAATTAAACTTTATATTATTTTATTCATATTTTCTTAAAATAATCAAATGCTAGAAAATAAAAACATTAAATTCAAAATTTAAATTAAAAAGCTTAAATACAATTTGTAAAAATATTAAAAAACTAAAAAGTCTTTTATAAATATAATTATTTGAGATAAATTGAAAACTTAGTTTAGTATTTTGGATACATTTTTAGAAATTAAATATTATCTATAAATGTATTTTAAAAATTAAAAAAATGTAAATTAAAATATTACTTCTAACTATAAAATGGTAGAAGGCTTCAAGAGGATTTTTAAGCCATCTCCTCTAAGTCAGAAAGAAAAAATATAGCATCTATTGTTTAGATCATATCTTAAATTTAACTATCAAAGGTTTCTTAATTAATGTCTAAAAAATAGAAAATAACAGAAAATATATTTGCCAACCTTTCTCATCCACTCTTCTAAGGCAAGTGGTTAATACTAACATCTCACGATAAATTAAACTGAATATCACAGAAAAAGAAAAAATCACGGGCAATTGAAAAATACAATTAAAAAAACTAAGAACGACGATTTTAGTGACCTGACCATATTAAGTACTTAGATTTGGAACAGATACAAAGTTCTAACTTATTTTTAATTTAGTAAAAATTGTCATAGAACATGGAAGGAAATTGGAATAAATCTAAAATGACATCGAATTTCATGCTTTGAACTAAATTATACACAATCCATATCTTAACGGGAAGAAATTTGAAACTAGTCAAAAATTAGACTAAGATTTGAGAATAATGGTACTGCAAATTGAAAAAAAGATATAATAGTCTAAAAAAATAAATCAAGATCGAGAAATAATAGTAATTAAAAGAGAGTCAGCTTTGTAATAAATTATATAAAAGCGAACCAACTAAGCGATTTCAAACAGAAAGATTGCAGATCAAATTAAAAAAATTAAAGAAAAAATACTGCATCAGTAGTAGCACAAGAAGCTCAGTCAAGTAAATATCATAATCCTGCAAATGAACTTACTTTTAGGAAACTCATTGGGTAACTGCTCGCTACTTAAGAGTAAGATAAATTTTAGAAGAACATTTTCTTTTCCTAAAATTTTTTTAATTCGATTTTATTTGATATAATTATTTATAAATTTATAAATATCAAGATTATCATTTTAAATAATTTTATTTATATAGAAAATATTTAAAATTTTATTAGTCTATTTTTTGACTAAATATAAATTTATCTTAAATTAAAAATAGAGTAACTAGAAAAAAAATTTAAATTAAGTAAATGAAAAATCGATGAAAACATTTCTATTTTTAAAGATTTATTTTTTATTATTCTAAAATATTTTAAAAATATCTTTATAGAACGTTTTTATCTTTATTTTATTAAATAAGTCATTTATTAATATTTTTTAATATCATTATCTTAAAAAAAATGACGTACTTCAAATTGAGATTTTTAGCTCCCATAAATAGTAGGCATGCATATAGCAATAGTAGGAGTAGAAAAAGCTTCAGAAAGTCGTACATACACTAACGCCAATATCGGAAGAAAAACTACAGAAGCGGGCGGGGTCCGCTTTGCATCATGAGATTACAGAGTTCGATCTCTTTGGTAAAATGAATATGGAATAACTCATCAATTAGTACTAAGCCTCCAGGAAGAGATCAGGAAAATCAGAAAGAAGAATGAGAAGCTGACAGAAAAGAAGGACAAAAATGGAGATTGAAAAAACTCCTCAAGAAATAAAGAAAGAAGAAAACGGATTAAGATTTAGAAACCATGCTATTATTGTAAAAAAAAATATAACCTATGGAAGGACTATACAGAATTTGTAAAATAAAATAAAAAAAATAATGATAGAAACAAATTTAATAACAAATAACGAGAAGGAAAAATTAGACCTGATGCGTAGAGAATGGAGCGGTATACAGGTTGAAGATGGATTTAGAACCAGTACTAAAAATTTTAAGATGGAAGTAAAACAAGACAAGAATCTCGAGTGCTAGAGCTAGTAAAAATCTAAGCTCAAACTTGTTAACTTTTTTTAAGCGGGGGATTTGCTAGACGCCGTGGATAATTTAATAATAATAATATCATCATCTTATAAAATATAGCTTGTAGACTAATAATTTATAAAATGTGAAAAAATTATATTTGCTATAGTTTAGAATAATTATTAACATCGATATACCTAAATTAAATAATTTTATTTTTTATTTTATTTTAATTTAATAAGGGCTCAACAATTCTCAAACTGATATTAGATTAAACTCTAGCCCAAGAAAGCACCCCAGAAGCGACGAATTGAGCAAGAATCTTGACAAAATGCAGAAGATAAAACAGGATTAATCAAGTAGCACTAGATGCCAGACTATTAGATCTCTTGGGACATCACTCCGACCATGCCCTATTTGTAGACAGGATTTCCAAGGGGGTAAATCACTAATTTATTTAAAAATTAATACATTTGTAACGTTTTAATAAATACCATTTTATTAGATAAAATTTATTTTAAATAAAAAAATCTAATTTTACATTTTTATGTTTTGGAAATATTAATAATAACTAAAACATTACTTAATTTATAATAGATAAATTTTAAAATAAAAAAGCTTATTTCCTTGATTATTTTAATTTAATTTGTTCTATAAAATTATTTTCATTAGTTTTTTTTCCTTATAGATATAATTTCTTTATCAGTAATTTTTCGATTAATATGATTCTTTTACAGATTCAGCACTTGGTCTTCTTAGTTGTTGAATTATACTATTTACGAATTATAGATTAGTATTAGATTCAATGTCCATCGTGATGAATTATGGTTATACCATAAATTTTTAATTAAATTCTAGTTGTTATGTTTGCTATTCTTAAAGTTATTTTATTTGCTAATGGAAATCCTAGAGATCAGATTAAAAAAATTAGCATATTTGCCACTTATTTATTATAATAATATAAAATGGAAAATTTCTTGTAAAAAGTCTCTTCTCAAAAGGATTTATCTTAGTCAAGCTACGACTAATAAAAATATTAAAAAACTCCAAGTTATGCAATTAGAAGATTTTAAACTATTAAGAACTATACAAGAACTCGAAAGAATAATTGAACACCTGATGATTAAAACATAAGAAAAAATGGAAAATAAATAGTTAGGAATTATCAGATTAGAATAAATAGAAACAAAATTTAACCAATTCGCAGAGTTAACTGAAAGCATATCTCTGTAAAATATGTAGATGAATGATCTGATGGATGTAGAGCAACAGTCTACAACAAATTATATTCCCTATTGAAAAATAATGAGATGTTGATACTGCAAGCGACCAAAGCACAAAGTTAGCAGCTCCTTCCAAATTTAATGAAATTAAAAGAAAATAGTAGAAAACTAATGGGAAAATATTTTCAGGATCTATTGCAATCAAGAAGGTAAAATCTACAGGAAAAAGATACTCCAGCTAAACAAAGAAATCCAAACATATAGCATGCAATTAACGAATTTAACAAGGAATGAATGAGAATCGACCTTTCGTAAACTCAAAGAAAAGAAAAATTAAAAATCTTTATGACTTATGATAAACAAGATCCAAGTAAATATAAATTTTCATTAATATCACATTAAACTTTTGATTTGTGACTAACCAAATAAAGGTAAAATCATGTAAATAAATTTATTCATTCATTAGATTAAATTTATGGTTTGTTCTACTAATAAAAAATTATAGACTATTCTTTGCTACAATTCATCTAAAGTTTTCTCTATTTATTCTATTTTTATCTATGTCGCTTTAATTCCTATTGTAAGTTAGATATTCTCTATTGAACTAATTATTAAAAAGGTTTACTTTTGATTATTTTTCTTAATATTATTCGATACCTATTTAAATTAAATTATATTATTCTACTTGTTTTTAATAGTATTAAGAGAGGTGTATTATTTTTTAGGTGCCATTTTGTTTTATATAATAATTATACTTAATCATTTATTATTAATTTTAAGACTTTAATTATTAATTATAAGCCAAATTAATGTTTAATTCTAGTTCTATAATATTTTCTATTAATAATTTCTTAAAGTAGTTATCAAATATTTCTTATCTAGAAATTACCATCATTATAATAAAAGCTAGTGTTTTAAATTCTCCTATTCAGTAATAATAAGGAATCTTCAGTTTAAGTTTGATTAATTTCTAATTGTATTTATTATGTTTACATTTCTTGATTTAAAAGATCCATATTATTAGTTTAAGTTCTTTATTCAATTAATTTTATTTGAAAAACCGTTTGAACAGTTATTTCTTTAGAATCGTCATAATTTGTTTATAATGTTTATTCAACAACTATAATTTTCTCTAATTTTTCTCATAAATTTTCTAAATTAGTTATTAATTAAGTTATAATATAGTTTAAATTAAATTTAAGTTATTCAGAGAAGGGATTGCTTTCTTAATAGTTTCCTACTCCCTATCCAACTGATAGGTACTTGAACTCTTGGTGGTCTGTTCCTCCAGTCACTTTCAAGTCTTCGCAGTGGATTGCTCCGAATATTGCTTTTCTTCCTATAAATATTCCCACTGCTAGTTGGGTAGAATTAGGTTAGTTCGTTTCAAATTTTCTTTTGGATCTCTTTTCTTTATCTGCCTTTCCTTCAGAGATGGTTTATTCTTCCACAGATAAAGAATTTTTTCTTAAAGTATCTTTCTTTAGTTAATTCGATTTGTTTATTCTATACCTCTTCCAACTCCATTGGAACGGAGTGTGCTGTTTAGATCTTGATATCATTCTTGATATTCTCCATTTTAAGGTTAATATTGTTTTCAATTTTCTCTAACTTGATGTGCATGTTCTCGTTCATATCATATAGCTATTCCAACTGCCTGTCGAATTCGTCAATTCGAATATTCATGGCAGCTTAGTTTTTGTTTCTAGGAGCATGCATCTCCTCGTCGTCCAGGTGTCATTGTTGTTCTTGGGCAAGCTCCATAACCTATTTCTCTAGGTCTTAGTTATGGCTAATTAACGCTATTATTAATTTAGCCATTTCCTCTTTAGCCATTCCGAGTATTTGCTCCTTGTTTATCTCACCGAGGTTCATATATGGTGAGAAGTTCCGAATTTGCGTCTGAAAGTCGCTTATCTTCTGCTTCTTTGGAAGATTTTCCGTTGAGGTAGTAGCATGGCTATGTTTCTGAGGCTGTCTGGGAGGAGTTGTTAAGAGTTATTTTTAGGTCTTCTGGGGGAGAATGTTATTATTAGAGGGTCTAGGTCTAGGTCTAGGTTTGGGTTTTAGTCTTTAGAACTTCCTACTTCCTCTCCTCCTTTTAGACTTTGGAGGAGGTGGTGTAGAAGCCTTTCTTAAGACCTTCCATATTTTTAATTATAAGTTGCAATATAGTAATATATTATTTATAGTAGCATTCTTCAATGAAAATTATAAGTTTAAGTTTCTACTTTAGAATTATTAATAGGATATTTTTATCATTTATGATATTTGAATTATTTTTACAGTAGCTATTCCTAACAATGTTATTTGTCAAATTTTAGAAGTTAGCTTTTACTTTATATTTTTTGAGTTTCTATTTAATGTAATTAATATATGCTTTTGATATTTCATAGTTATTTATCTAAGCTTTATATCTTATTCTTATTTTGTTTCTATATATTCTAACTTTTCCTTTAGTAAATTGTTCTTATTTAATGCTTCTGCTTTTTCATATTATTTTGAAAAAAAAAGTTGTTTAATATATGACCTGCAAAATCCGAAAATTTTTACATGAAGAAATACTAAAATCAAGAATAAATGAAGCAAACAATAATGAAGGTTGGAGAAGTAGATAAGAATGGTGGACTAATGAAATCCTAAGCAGCTTTTTAGTTTAAGAGGAGATTTACCAAATTATAAGAGATTTAAAGACCAATTAATAAGCAATTTTAAGTTTTACCCTTTTTAATAAAGTTAACTATAGATTTTGAGCTTTAAATGAGAGAAAAATAATTTTAGAAATCTGATTAATATAATAATCTTTAATAGAATCTATAAATTAAAGAATTTAACTATTAAAGCATATTAACTATATTAAATTAAAAGAAGTATGTTGATTCATTTAAAGATACTTTCACATCAAGAAATATGCAGAAACTATAGAATGAATAAACAAAGGTTGAAATTTAATTCAGCTATTAAAAAATTAAAACAGTTATTTTTATTATTAGATTCGTCTACTGGTACAGACTTTTTACATTTGATTAAATTTCCTAGTGCGACTTTATTGATTAGGAGTAAATAAAATTGTAGTATTAATATAATCAACTAAATGCTCAACTAATCAGCTGAATCAAAGTTTTTGATAAAGTGGTATCAGAAAAATTTATTTTAATGGAAATCATGTAATAATGCCAAATTTTAAAGTAGTACATTTCTTGCAATTTAATAATTCTATCCATTAAATTGTGTTAATGACCTTTTTAAATTTTCTTCAACTTCCGTTAATAAAATCTAAACTAGGAAACTCAAAAAAATTCCTAGAAGAAGAAACAATAAATTAACTTGAGATAATATCCAGATTCATATTTTCACCTACTAAATAACGTATAAATAAGCTGGAAGAAAGTTAGGCCTTTATAAAGATTATAATACTAATTCACAATAACTAGGAGGCTTTATATTATCTAATTTTTTAAGAAGAACTAATTTCTAACTATAATTTAAAATAGATATGTTGTACTTTATTAAGAAATTGAAAAGGATAGATTGACAGTTAAATTTTTAAAATTAGCATTGATGAGAGACCATTGAAGATGTTAGCAAAAGTTATCTCTACAAATAAGTTTTTGACTAGAATAAATAACATAAAAAAATATGTTCATTTTGAAATTAGTGGACTAAAAAAGAAATTTTAATTTATGAACCTGGGCTGAAAAGAGGCTCTTAATTAAATCAACAAGGAAAACTAACTCATTTAGATTTTTTAAAAAAAATATAAGTGGCATCAATTAAATCAAAAATAATAATTCAATATAAATTAAATAACAGAAAACTATATGTAGTTGGAGAATTTATAAGAGAAAATAATGATGAAAATTTTTCTATCAACGAAACTTGGTAAAAACGAGATTCCCCTTCTTAATATAAGATTATAGGACTTATTACAAAATTTCATGTAAAAAAGGAGATTTATGCCTAATCATAAAAGAAGAACTCAATAATATTGAAGAAAATCAATATAAATGATGTATCATAAAATCGACTTTTCACAGTCAAACTGGACAATATTTTTTTTAAGTTCTGCTATATGCCAGATAATAGCGAAAATGAGAATATAAAAGATCAAGTAAGGACTATATCAATTTGCTACTTAATAATTTCCAAATAATCCACATGATCTAATGAGAGTTTTCAATGGTCACTTATAAGATTATGGAGATAATCCCAATAATGACTATGATAATATAAATAGATTCTAGGAATTTAATATTCAGAATAATCTTGAAATAGATAATAATATGAACAGCAGCACTTACATACATAAAGAAACAAAATTTAAGTATTGTAATGAATATATTGTAATAAGCAATCACTTAAATATTAATCAATTTGAAAACTTCTAGGCTCTCTATAACATAAAATTTTACTGATAATATACCAATTACGGTAAGTTTTCTCTTCAACACAATTCTTTATTATAACTTAATTACTTAAACATTATAAAATTAACAGACTGCGAAACACGATTGACAGATAGAAATATTGAGAATCTTTTTTTGAAACTGATAATGAATTTTTTCAAATTGATTAAGATAATCTAGAGGATTAATATTCGTTAATTAAACGCATTATATAAGATAACGTAGATGAAGCATTAGGCTCATTTATTTCAGATTCTAAATATAATAAAATTTCAAAAGACCTCATAAAGGAGTTTATTGAAACTAAAAGAGCTAAATCGAATGAATAAAGAAGCTAGCGTGTAATTTTGAAGAATTAATTAATAAGTAAATAACCTTCATGATACATCCATTAAACTATGAAAATTTAAAATACTATCTGTGATAATTTAAGAAAAATAAAGCAGATAAAAATTTTTTCCTTCTCAATGAAAAATAAAAAGTTATGTTTTTACAAGATAAAAAATTCTTAAACCTAGACAAATAAATAAAATGAAATTTTATTAAAGAAAAATAAAAAAATTTTATGATAAATAAACATTTAGACTTGAAAAAGAATAGATTAGCTTTAGCTACCAAAGAATAAATCAAATATATAAAAATAATTAAGAAATATTATCTAACCATTATCATTCTAGTAAGATTGCAATCTTTTTTCCCCTTATAATTGATAGCTATACAAACCAAAGTGGCATCAATCAAAAGGGGAGAAGTGACGAGAAGGATTCAGGAGTTGGTTCCTGTCAGATAGAAAAAATGGTCCTGAAATATGAGATTGAAATTCCTCTAAGATTTCTAAACTTATTAACACTTAAATTAGTAATATATATTTAAAATTAATAGTTTTTTATTAAATTAAGCATTAATACCTAACCTACAAATATCTAGCAGGATCGTAAAAGCTGCTTATTAATTGCTAAGCTATAAAACTAACATCATGGAATTTCAAATATCTTTTAAGTTTTTTTACACTTCCCAAAGCAGAATATGGAGGTGAGTTAGTACTCTGAAATACGAAAAATTGAATCTCTACCATAATGAATAGAATAATTGCTAGTAGATAATTTATAGCTAGGAAAGCATTTTAAACAAATTGATAAGCCTTTAATGAATCATACTTTATAGATCTTAATTGATTATCTTTCAAACTTATTATGCTTATTATAGACTGAAAATTTTAAAATTTTTTATAAAATTTGAATAGAAAGTATTAAATTTGCTAAATCAACTACTGGTATTTTATTTAGAAATAAATGAAAAAAGGATATCAATAATTTTAAGATACTTAGTAGTTCACATTTTATAAAACCGAACAAAACAAGTAAGAATACAACTATAGCTTTAAGGTTTTTAATAGATATGTAAAGAGCAAAAATATAAATTTAAGTTTGTGAAGCTTAAAGTTAAAGATTTAATAGAAATCTACTTCAAAAATATATATCCAATAATTTCAAACTATCCAAAAAATTCCTTATATCACTAATAAACATTGAATTAAATTAAAAATGTTTGTGGGGTCCATCTGATCACCGCTTTAAAAAAAGTTTTATTGTTTGAATCTAGTTTTTTACGAGCTCTAGTACTCGTGAATCTTGTTTTCCAAGTCTTTCTTCTTGTATTTACTAATACTTCTGGTTCAGAGTTCCTTTCCGCTGTCAGCCTATAGACCGTTCCGTTCTCTCTGCATCGATTTTTTCTTCTTCTTATTTGTTATTAAATTTGTTTTCTTCATGATAATTCCTTGATTTCTCCGAATTCTGCACAGTTCTTCCACAGATGGCTTTTGCTTTTACAACAATAGCAAAGTTTCTAAGTTTTGATCATTTTCTCTTCTTTCTTTATTTCTTGAGGATTCTTCTCAATATCCATTTTTATGTTCTGTTCAAGTTGATTCTGTTAGCTTTAGGAGCTCTTCTGACTCTGTAATATGCTTTCGATCTAGGAATTCTGATTCTGGATCATCTGCATCTAAGATTTGATTTGGCTGAATTGTTCTTATTAATATTTCCAAAGAGCATCCAGTTCTCTTTCTTTATTTGCCATCACGAGGTCCAAGGTATCTTGTAATCTGTGCTGGATTTGTTGTGATAACTTTTCATTCTCCTTCCTGAGCTTCTTGACCTCTTCCTGGGGGTTTAGGACCACTTTGATGAGCTACTCCATGCTCATCTGGCCAGAAGAATTAAACTATGAAACCTCCTAGTGAAGGACAGATTTCATCTGCTTCCTTGGCTATTCCTCCGAACTTGGAGTTACCTCGTGTTAAATTTTTTTAGTTTGATTTAGTTCTTCCTGATTGACTTATGTTCCAGGTTGTTGAGAAAAAGGTTAAGGTCGAGAGAAAGATGACGAGTCAAGAGTGGCCTCCAGTTTTCTCTCCTACTTCTAGGAGGTGTTGTAAAAGCCCTTTTTGAAGCCTTCCATTTTTTTCCTAATAAACATTGATTAAGCTTTTTAGAATAAATATATATAAATGTGGACTCAATCTTATGATTTTCGAAAGGATCACTGCTACCCTGTTGGGAATCCTTTTTTTTTATGATGTATTTTATAATTTTGATCGATTATGGATCATATCTTCTATATCAATATAAGGGGAGGACTAATTCAAAGGATTAGAAATATAAATTTAGTTGTCTCATATTATACGACCTAATTTGCATCAACTTATTCCCAAGCAATGAATTAGAATTTTTGGATTTGCAAATAAAAATAATACATAAAATGTTTATGATAAAAGACAAAATTATTTACGTTAGAAAAATCAGAATAAGAGATAATGAAAAGAAGGGTTGAGGAAGAGAATACTGAGATAAGCATCAAAAATATGAATTTTTTAATCTGAAGAAATCATTCTAATAATTAAAATCGTCAATAAATGTTTTAATTTTAAGTTTAAACAATAGCTCCTAAACTGAATTGCTTTAAATAAAAGCAAAATAAATTTTAATATCTTGCTTAAATATTTTTCTATCTTTTTAATTGCAAAAACAAAAATATATAGTTAGCATTTTTATATTAAATAAAGATAAAAGAAAGCTATACTTAACTATATCAAAATATCATTATAAAGAAATAAGGTAAGTTAATCATAATTTTAAAATAATTAAAGAAAATTGTACAATGAATTGCTATTTAAATCTATTGAAATTAATATAAATTTCTTATAGTATAAGAACATTTAAGCCATAAAATGCCTTTTTATATCCTTTATTTAAAATTAACATTATTTAGATAATTAAAAAATAAAAATTCTATTGATGAGATTTTCTGTATTTTAATAATAAATAAAGATGATTATATAGCGCGTAGCACCTCGTTGGTACGCAGTTCTTTAAATATTAATATTTAATATAAAGAAAAAATGTTCTCATATTTATTATTGTCGTTCTAGCTGTTTAATGAATCATGTCAGATTCTCCAAATAGGGAATCTACTTATTAAAGAATATTTTAGAATCTTGAATTGGATACTCCAGTCTTCTTGAATAAAATCCAATTAAGAATTAGTAAAAAAGTCATTATAAAGCCCATCATTCAAACATTCTTACTTCTAGCCAAATCCCTGGGAAAGTTAGGCAAATCTCTCCAGAGCACATTCACATTCCCCGTTGTGGCTTCTAATGCGAGATTACTCGCAATTCAGTATACACTACACCAAATTTCCTACTCATTCTTCTGTCCGCAACGGTCTTCCATTTTTATTATATATAATATATAAGAAAGATAATCAACAAAAATTAAAAAAATAAAGCTTAAATAAAGTATTTGGTTAATTAAAATAAAATTATAGTATAATTATAATTTTATTAAATATAAAGAGATAAATAATTTAAATATTTTACCCTATTTTAAAATTATCTGAATAGATTGAATAATCTACTTTATTTTCCAATTATGTAAACTGTAGTTTTTTAATCTAAATCTAATTTTGCAAGTTTTAACAATTTTCTTCGAATGCTTTGATATTAAAATTTAACTTTAGTCAAATAAATTTTCTCTCAATCATTGTATTTTTAGAGATTCAAGAAGAAATGTAAAAATTCCTTATCGAATGATAAAAGAATTTAAAATATGAAAAGATTAATAAATTTACTTAACTAAATTTTATTAAATTATAGGAGTAATTTAAAGGAATTTAGTATTAACTATTAATAAAAATAATATTATAAGCTTAGCTTTATTTATCCTTAATAATCTAAAACTATTATAATTTTAATGTAAAAAAGAATCTAAAGATATTATCTAAAATTATAGAGGAAATATCTCTTTTTGTAAGTAAAATCAGGAATATTCTTGCATAATTAAAACCTAAGTTTATGAAATGTAAAGAAATGTTTAAATTTAAAATATTTTAACCTATGAGAGTAAGCTGAAAGCTAACTTACTTTATATAAGAAAAGTTTATAATGTAAATAAGTTAAAAATATAAATTTGAGTTTAAACTATTCCTTTAACATAAATAAACAGGATAAAATTAGGAATAATTATGGGGTTACAAAATAAGTTTAATGCTTATGAGCTAATTACATTATAATACTACTTATAAAGCATTTTTATATATATTATTATAATATGAAAAGTGAAAGGGACTTGTTACCTTAAAAGCAAAAGAGAAGTTCTTCAATAGAAGCATTTTAGGAATAAAAGATAGAGAAGCGTAAAAAAGTTTCTCGAGTTCATATTAACTCTTTACCTACTTATATCATTGAAGTTATTTTTAGGTATTTAAACTTTAAAGAAGTAAGGATATGCGAGTTAGTTTAGAAAAAATGACTGATTATAAATATTGAAACATTAGAAATTAAAGATAATAAAATAAGAGATATTGTCTATCCTTAATTAAAAGATGTTACTGAAGTAGGTTTTGGAAGGGAAATAAAAAAAGAAATTTAGGTTTTAAAATGCATAAAGATGAATTTTAATAAAATATGTAGACATAATCCAAAAAATCTTATTTTTGATATAGATTTTTCATCATGATAATGGAAAAAAAATAAAGAAAGCGAAGAGTTCAAAATTAAATTAAAAGAAACACTAAATTATTTAATAGAAATATTATCAAAGTAAAGACTAAAAAATTAATCCATGAAATAAGAAAAATAATCTACTTATGGATAGAATATTTCTAAACTAGTTCTAGCTGGCGATTAGCTATGTGATTATGTTAATAATATTTTAGAATAATGCCCTAATTTAGAATTTCTGAAGTTAGAAAATTGTAATGTTGATGAAGATAAATTAGTAAGTATAAGCAAGTTAACAAAACTTAAGCATTTCTATTTAGATAGAAATACTTTAAAATCTATTTCAAGTTAATACTTTTAATTCAATAATTAATGATCCCTTCAAACCATTTCATTTTACAAGAGTCATCTATTAAACGTGTATTTCTTATAAGATTATTTGACTTAAAAAGGATAGCTACTTTTAAAATTAAGACTTGATATTTTATTCTTAAGCTCATAATAGATTATTCAAATTTTATAAAAATGCTTGCATCTTAATAATCTTTCAATTTAATATGGAGGTAGTAGACATCAAGAAATATTTGAATTTATAGGAACTAACTTAAACAATCTAAAATCATTTAAGATTTATAATTTTTTGAATAAATAATGCCTATAAGAGTTCTTTTAGAATACAAATTGTCCATTTGAAAAGTTAAGCTTTGATAGTTGTGATTAATTAGATGTATAAATAATTCAAATAATAGTTCAGAAAATTAAAAATTTAAGATAGTTATCAATTAATTATGCTGGAAATATAGATGAGTAAAGTATTGAATATATATTCTAAAATAGTAAAAGCTTAAAAGCACTAAAGCTGCGAAATCTATAATTTAATATGCTACCGAAATTAAAAAATGAGTAAGGAGATTTTTATGATATTTGGAAAATATTACAAAAGCTTGAGATAGTGAACTGTAGATTAAGCCTTTAAGCGAATAAAAAGGAGATAGAAAAAGAAATTGAAAAATTGAAGGAAGAATTTCCCATATTAAAAATAAAAACTTTGCTTTATTATTACTAACTTTGATATTACTTAAAAATAATATATGCATATATGATCAATTTTTTAAATCATACGTATATAAATATAATAAAATATTACATATACTAATTATAGAGTTTATATTTTTAAAGTTAAGTAATCTTTATTTATTCAAGAATCTTGCTTATGAGAAATGACTGAAAATTATTTTAAAGGGAATTAATAAATATTAAAATAAATAAAATAAACTAGTAATTATAATATAAAAAGATAGCTACATTTTACTATATAATCTTTTTTTAGTGTTTGTAGATTAAATTTTTTAAATATATGAAAAGATGTAAAAACTTGAAGAGTTTTTTAAATAATAAAAAGAAACAAAATGCAAATTTATAGGTATGATGGTTAATAATAAAGTCTCATTATTTTATAAATTTTCTATTATATAAAATATTAAGATGGAAGTTCCCAAACTTTAGCTTGCTTTATTTGTTTTAGCGGGTGGAACTTTCGGAAGAACTTAAGACATGAATCGAGGGGTGAAGAGAAGGATAGTTTTATTAAAGGTTGGGGAAGTTAAATACCCATAATCGATTATATCTTCTTCTGAAATAAGGCTGATTCTTGGGATATGGAGTGGAATGATCTTTGGCTATGGTGATTATTGTTTTGGAATATGAATTGGGATGATAAATGAGCACTACCTCGGAATTTCTAAAAGATGTAACCTGCCGTGACTCCATTTTCGCAGATTTATCCTATTCACTCATGGCTAATCTAATAATAGTGAAGCTAATTCCATTTATTTTTATTTATGCTTTAAAATTTTTAATTTTTAGATAGAGAGTAAAATCGAAAAAAAAGAGATAAAAAATATAACATACATAAATAATAATAACTATTTTGATCAAAATTATCTATTTTATTTAAAATGTTTACATACATTTAGAATAAATAATATTAAAAAATTATATTATAATTTAACTAGGGTGGAAAGCCCTCTCCTTCGGATTCTGCTTGGAGGCCCAGCAAGGCAACAAAAAAATGAGCGCAGACGGAGGATAAATCGGAAGAAGAGAAACCAATAATAAGAGAAGGATTACTCTGAATGCCAGGAGGAAACTTTCTTCATCATAGATCGGGGAAATGTACCCGTAATCGCATATTGTATAATATGATTTGGAAGGAAAAATTACAGGGACGTACCGCAGGAAGAGGAAACAAGGAAAGAGAGACCTATAAAAAAAATTTTCAACATTAAATAAAATTTATCTAAAGAGCTGCACACCAACGAAAGTGCTACGCGCTCTATAATCGAATTTATTTATTTATAAACTCTATTAATAAAATACTTTAATCTATTCTAAGTTTTATTAAACTTACACCAATATTAAGAAAATATTTCAGTAAAATTTAAATTGAAATATTATAATTTAAATGGGACAAATAACTATACCATTTCTTAAGAAAAAGATTAAGATAAATGGAAAAATAAAAAATATAAAAAGTAGATGTCAGGATCCAGATCAGGATTTTTCGAGACTCCAAAGATTTCAGGAGCTAAAAGCATCTTAAATAAGCTTGGGCTAGGAAAGAGTATCAAAAAATCATCAATAAAGATTCCTACCTCAGACTAAAAAATAAGTTAAAAATATGATGATCTCAGAAGTCTCTGATTTCACCACAAAGCAGTCAATAAACTAAGACTAGCTGATTAAGTGATACTAAGCATTCAAGAAGAGATTAAAAGCTGAAGAAAGATAAAAAGAATCTAAGGAAAAAACTTGAAAAAAATCCTAATTTATAGAAAAAATGTTTTGTTCTTCCCAAGGAAGTATCTACAATAAGAAGAAAGCATTTCATTCGGATTAGAATAGCAGAGAAGAGTTTAGTAGAAGGTAGTGCGATACAAACTACAGACAAAATTGGCTTTCGGATATGGATAAAAATTCCTGAAAATAATAAAATTCTTAATATTAGTATGTCTATTTTAATAATGTAAAAAATAACGGTCACAGCCATAATAAAAAAGTAAGATAAAAAGAAAATTTAGGGTAATTAACAAAATTATGGCAATCACTATAATTAAATAAATTTTTAATATTTTATAAAAGTCATTCAATACATTCTTTTTTATTAAGACTCAATTTAAATAATAATTAAAAGAAGATTATTTTCGGTTAAAATTAAATTTCCATTAACGATTTTAAATTTGATATCTAATAAATTTGAGGCATTCAGTTACTGTTTTTAACTTTAGCTGAAATCTAATGAAGTTAGAGAGATGTTTCATTTAATAAATAAATTTTATCTTAATGATTAAATTTAAAATTTTACTTATTAATTTTTAAATTTTACACTCTTTTCTAATTCTAATAATTTTTAGACATCAAGCAGATAAATTAATAGCCTTATTATTTTTTTATTAACTTGAACTAAATTCATTTTCTAATTAAATTAAAAAAAGAGTAAAATTAGTTGAAATTGAGAATTAAGATTTGCAATCACAAGATCTTGAACATTATTTCCCTAAATTAAAGAATTACTTAAAATTTAGTTAGCTCACCATCCTTATTTTTAAGCTTTAGTTTGTTAAGTGTAATCCAGTTTTTGAAAAAACTATTTTAAGGTTAGCTCTATTTCGAGTTATAGAACTTCTTCCTATAAATTAACCCAGTCTTTATTGGTCAGATTTTCGGTAAATCGTTCAAAATGACCTCTTTTTTTTAAAATAAAATTATAAATTTTTTAATCGTTTTTTATAATTTTTTTGCTTTTAGCTATGAATTAACATATTTTCTTCATATGTTATTACATATCGTTTTTTTCTATATCTATAGGTACATATCATTATTATCCATAGATTCTTTAAATAATTTCTTACTATAATGTCTGCATTTCCATAGTTCTTTTATTTGAAATTGAATTTCGAAAACTAAAATTAAAATATTTGGAGAATATATTTGAATTATTAATCAAACGTGCTTAGTTTTTTTATCATTTGAGATTAGCTCTTATTGATAGCATCCTCTAGATGGAAAAAAAGGTTTAGTTCTTCCTCTATCTTATCTATTATTTATTCTAATTTTTCAAGTTACTATTTTTATTATTATAAGTTATATCATAGGCTTGTTTTTCTCTGATGCATCAACTGTACAAACGACTCTTAAGAGTAATCTAATTCATATCATTAATATTTTTGTTTGGTTAAATATATTATAATCATTTTTTAAGATATTCGTTAAGATAGGCCTATTGACTCTTAGAAGTCATTTATTTCCATAACTTTCAAATAAAATAATTTTTATTTAATTTATAATTTGATTTAAATGTTTCGCAGCAGTCTACATCACCGCCGCGTAAAATAAGTTTGTAAAAAGTTTTCTTGATTTATGTCTTGTTTTCTCTTCCTTGGTCCTATTTACATTTCTTGTTTTCCCTTCTTCCGTATTATTAAGGTTCTTGTTTCACCACTTCTTTGATTCCATCTTTTTTTATATATATTCCCCTCTGTGCTACAATAGAGCATTTCTCTTTCTTTCTTTATTTTCTCTTATCCAATATTCTCTTTTGTATTCCTGGAATTTCCTACATTTCCTATATAGGTGTCTATAGCTACCACAGAAATAGTATTTCTTCTTAATTCTTTTCTCTCTTGTCATTTTGATTACTTGCTCTTCTTCAATGTCCATTTTCTCTATCTTAGGAATTTCTTGCCGTTGGCTCTGGCTCTAGATTATTTGCTTGTTCTGCTCTTGAATCGTCTTTATTGAGTCATTCATATGTTTCATTTGTTCCTGTTGGTGTTTCCAGATGTTGTCGAGCTCCCTTTTCCAGTTTGCCATTCGGAGCTCTCTTGTATCCTGTTGATCAATCAGGTCCATTAGTTTCGTATTTTCCCTTTTAAGCTTCTTTACCTCTTGCTAGAGGCTTAGCACTACTTTAATGAGCTGCTCCACGCTCATTTGTCCGGAAGGATAGACTTCCGATATCTTCTAATGTAGAGCAGACTTAGGTTATTTCCTTGGCTTCTCCTAAGATGCCGGGGTAAGTTCGTGGCTTTTCCTAGTCTATTAGTATTCTTCCCTGGTTTGTGTTTCTGATAGATGAGATTCTTGTTACTTGGCAGGGGTCTGGGTTATTTCGGTTTCTGGTTTCCTCTCCTATTTCTTGGAGGTGGTGTAGAAACCTTTCTTTAAGCCTTCCATTTTTTTAGGAAATAAAATAATATTTTTTTGATTGATAAATATTTACAAGCTTTAATTTTAAGACTTATTAATACTAGCAACATCTATTGTAAATTGTATTTTAAGTTGTATACTTTTTGGTTGAATTAAATAATTAAAAATTTTAATAAATTCTACTTAATATTAAATCTAATTCTGAAGGGAATTAATTTCATAAATAAGGAAAATAGAAATAAAGTTTGAGATACTCTTTATATTTTAATTTTTCAAGAACGGATATTAATTAATTTATCCCTTTCATTTAATTAAAGATACTTTATAATAAACTTCTAAGGTAAATATTGCTTTATCAAATGCTTAAATTTTTCTTTTTTTATTCCATTAAATAAGAAAATCTCAATACATAATTAAATAAATATACCCTTTTAAGTTGAATTAAGCTTATAGATTTAAGACTTATACTTAAATATGATATTCTAATTTACTTTTTTCATCAAAATTGTGAATGAACTAGTTTACATTAAATTTATTGAAACAAGAGATTATAAAATATTCTTTTAGTTTTTGTTTTTAAAAGCATTTTTTAGTTGAGCCAGCTTTTTCTTTCAATGGAACTTATATTTAAGATTACTAGTGGAATTTGATATTTTATAAGGTTTTTCAGTCTGAAATTCAAAATTTATGTTGAAAATAGGATTTAAGATAGGAATATGGATGTATTTTTCAATCTTAATAATATAAAATGTTCATCAATGAAAAATCCAAAATCATATCTGAATTTACGTAAAATTTAAATTTAACAGTTACACTATGTCAAGTAAATTTTCCTAATCTCATAATTAATTAAAATTATAAGGCTTTTAGTAATCTTAACTTTAATTAAAGTAGGTTATAATTCAGTGAACTACATTAAACATTTCTTCAACATATTAGCAACTAGAATGCCTAACTTCTTACTATAAATAATTTTGTTTCTCCTAATATTAAATTGGAATTTTAGTTTTAAATCCTTACAAAATTTTGCTCATATTGGATAATTAATCTTCGTCTGCTAAACCTTCATATTCTTTAGCACTTCATGGAATCATTTTAGTAATCTCTCCTTTCTATCTAAGTTTTATCGTTTTTTATTTCATAGCTTAATTAAATTGAAAGTTGGATATGTTATCATAGCAATATTTTTTTCTGTAATAATTCAAAACTTTGCTCATCTTAGTCAGTTTGACTTTTACTTTAAGCGAATTTAGCAATGATTTTTATTGTAATTTAAAATAGTTATTTTATTTTAATAGTATCATTTCCTTTTTGAAAATGCACATTTTAAGCTGAAAGTTCGAATTGTTTAAAAAATATTCCTAGTTTTTCTCAATTGTTTATTTAGATTTACAGAATACGCATGCTTTAAATTATTAACACACTATATAATTGTTAAACGCTAAAGAATTATAATGATTGCTTTTTAATAAATAATCTCTGCTAAAAACGTAACATAAATACTACTCCAAGCTATTCGAGAATTATATAAGCTGCTATTCAACTGTAATAAATGTAATAGATAATTCCTAATTTAGATAAATTTTCTCAATTACTTCAATATTATAGTTAGATCTTCAAGCATATCTTCATAAGAGAAATGATTCAATTTTATTATTTGCTTCCAAGAAATGGAATTTTTATTTATGTAATCAACTAGGAATTAACTATCATGCCATAATAGTCCTTAACAAGCTAGTATTCCGGATGGTTCAGATTGATGAGTCAAAAAAGAAATTATATAAGGAGAAAAATTCATAGTTGAACCAGAAGTTATGAGCTGATTAAAATTGAGCGAATCTCTTCTAATTAAATATCTGAAGATATTTTGCGGAAGTTAAAATATTCAAGGAAAACTTGAAGACAATCAATTTCCTTCTTATTATTTAGAATCGTTTAATATGAATTCCAAGAGTTCAGATTAATGTCACCCAGTAATCTATAAAACGTAGGAAGTTGCCTGGAAAAAAAATTATTCTAAAGGTTTCAAAGTTATTATAAGTAATATCCAGAATAAATCTATTTATGTATCTTATATTTTTTCTACATTAAGGTGAATTTGAACTAGTTCATTTGCAAAAAAATAGAGACTATTCAAAACTCGCTTAATCCTCATAAATATTAAATTCTTTAAGATTAAAATCAAATATAAGGAATGATATAATAGACAGAAAGATAGTTATCTTTAAATAAGCACAAGAAAAATTTATATTATAAATATAAAAAATAAAAATAACTAGATTAAAAGGATATTCAATTAACCAATTTTACATTTGTTTAAAGTAATCTCTAAGTTTCTTTTAAAAAAGGTTATTAAAATTAATAAGATAAGCAGAAATTACATTAAATAATGATTGAACTGTTAAAATTATGAATGAAAACTAAAAAAATAATTAAATGTTTTAATATTAAAATAATTAAGAAAAACGATAAAATAGTTAAAAATAATTTAAGAAAATAAATTTATTTAATTTTTCTAAATTTAGGTAAAAATTAATTTCAAAATATATTAAAATTATTATTCATAATGTGAAGAGAATACTATTTAATATTTAAAGATTAAATTAAGTAAATAATTAAAAATTATTATTTTAACTAAGTAAAAATAAAAGGTAACATTAATTTCTAGTTATTCATTTTGACCTTATTTAAATTATTTTATATGCTTTTGTAGAATAATTTTCTAAGTTTATAATATTTTTATTCTATTAGAATTTTTCAAATATAATCTTATTAATAATAAAAAATTTAACAAAATTAAATAAAATGCAATCTTATATTTTAAATTTAAGTTAGAATTTTATTTTAATATTTTAATTTTTATACCTAAATAAATATGAAAAAATCTTTACTTCTTTAATTTATTTTTTATATCAATTATTTTTATTTATATTCCTAATTTAACTTTATAATTAAGACTAAACTAAGATTTTTAAATATTTTACTTTTTTATTCATTTTTATTGTTTACTTAAAAAATTAGTAATTTCTCTTGTTATTTAAAAATTAAATCTTATAGAAATAAGCAATTTCACTTCTAAAATATTAATATTATATAATAAAATGGATATCGGTTGCGGTCAGGAGAACTAGATAGTAATTTGGTGCAGTGTTTATTGCATTGCGAGTAATCTTGTACTAGATATCACCACGGGGAAGGATGGATAAATTAGAAGAGACAAGCCTAGCTTTCCCGAGGGTTCTTGCTTGCAATATGAACGTTTGATTGACGGGCCTGTTAATGCATTAATTACCAATTCTTTTTTCTTATTTAAGAAAACTGGAACATTCGATTCAAGATTCTAGAATAAATTTTAATAAGCAGTTTTCCCGTTTTGAGAATCTGACATGACTTATTGGAAAGCTAGAATGACAACAAGAAGTACGAGAATACTTTTTTTAATATTAAATATTAATACTGAAAGAAATGCACACCAACGAGGTGCTACACGCTTAAAAATAATATTTATTTATAAACTTAAAATAATAAAATGAAATTAAAATCTTTAAATAAAATAAGGAATGTCTATTTAACTATAATAGATATCTTTTTCAATTTACTTTATTTCTAATTAGCTAAATTTAGCAAAAATAATATTAAGTTAAATCATTAAAATAAAATATTTAGATAGACTAGCAAAAATTAATATTTTACTATATTGATATAATACAGTGCTGCACACTATTAAGATGCCATGCGCATTCAAGCAAAAATTTTATTAATGCATAATATTAATAATTGATAATTTTTATATTTTTACTTAAATATATAAATAAGATAATAATATTAATTAAATTTACTTTAACAATAAAAATATTTTCCTTTAAAAGGCTAAATTATTTACTTACAAAGCACTAGAAACTAATTATATTACAATCTCTTTCTCTATAAAATCTGTTCGACAATATACAGAATTTGGCATCTAAAATATCTCTTCTTATTGCTATAATTTCTTTAATTTGAAATAAAAATAAAAAGTTTCAAAGCATATAATCTAACTAAGAGTATAGAACATACAATTAATGAGTAAATAAATATAAATATATTATTGTTATACTATAATTATAATGATAATTATACAGAAATTTAATTCTTAATTCATTATTTTTCCTTTTATTTTATAATCATTTTATGTCTGACTTTTAATGTGCTAAATGTTCAAATCTATTCGATTTATTTAATAGAATACCAAAAATCTTACCTTGTGGACATTCGTTGTGTAAATTTTGCATTAATGAGGAGATTAAAAAAAAAAACTAAGTTATCTGTCCTTAGTGCTCTAGCATTGCAGAAATAAATCCTAAAGATTTATATAAGAACTTAAGCATAATATAGAGAATAAAGGATGAAGAAAAGAAGAAGAAATAGTAGGAAACTATAGATTAAAGACTAAACTAATCAAGAGCTTAGAAATAAGAAATATCAAATATCAAAAAGCAATATATCTAGGAAAAGACAACCATCTGCTCATAAGTTTACTAACTTTTGAATCATAACTTATTTTCTACCACTGCTAAACAAATCCATCAACATTAGCAAAACCTTACATAAAAAATAAATCTATTTGAGAAAGTTAGCTCGGATAAATTTGCCAGTTTAGAATAACTAGAAAAAGCATTTGAGGTAGAATATTAGGTAGAAGATTTCAGTAAATAAAAAACAGAATTTTAAAAGTTAAAGGAGGTATAATAAAAACTATTAGATTGGTTTAGATAAATGCTAGTACAGTTAAAAAGTCAAGAATGATAAAATATTTAAATAGTGTTTTAAAAAGAAAAAAGTTAACTGCGTAACTCTATTTAATTAGAAGATAAATAAAATTCGTATTTTTCTGAGTTTAGCTAAGATTTTTTAGAATAAGCTGAATAAATAAATAATAGCTAAACTATTAACTAATAATAATCATAAAAATATATAATGCAACAATTTAAAAATCCTTTTTAATAAACATTTTAAACAGATTAAGAAGAATAAGGCGAATTTTTAAGTCTGAAAATAGAATAGCTTTAACAGTAAAATGAAGATTTAAACACTAAACTAAGCAAAGTTCTCAGTACTATAAATAGTTAAACTTAATAAATAAATGAACTTAATTAAAAAATTGAAGAGTAAAAGAAATTTATAAGTCTAAAATAAGAAAAAATATAGCAACTAGAAGCACAAAACTAAACTCTAATTAAATAATAAAAGGAAAATTAAGACTAATTATCTTTATAACTTTAACATTAAAACTAGGAAATTTAAGAACTCAGAGGAATAAATTAAAAATTAGATTTATAAATTAATAGCTTAGAAACATAAAACAAGCAATATCTTTAATAAATAAAGGATTTGGATCAAATTAAGAATTAAGAGAAATAGATCTTACAAAAGTAGTTAAACTAAGCAGAAGATTAAATTAACTTATTAAACTAATAAATATGAAGCTTATCCTAGTAGTTAAAAGAAGTAGAGGAGTAATAAACAAAAATTAAATCGGATCTAAAATCTAAAGAAGACTAATTAAGATAATATATCTTATAATTTTAAAAAAACTAATAAACAAATTAGTCTCAAGAGATTTAGATTTAAAACCTAAATAATTAGATTAAATAGTTGAACTAACAAATAAATGAATTAAACTTAATATCTTAAAATAATAATCAATATATATGGAATCAAGAAAATTCATTAAAATAGTTACAAGAGTATATTACATAGTTAATTAACTAAATAAATGATTTAAATGATAAATTAAAAGAGTCTGATTTAAAAATTTCAGCTTCTAAGTAAATTATTAATAAAAAGGAATAAGAAATTAATTAATAGAATAATAGAAAAGCTTAACTTTAACAATAGTAAAACTTTAATTATAACTAAATTGATTAAATAAACTTTTAGCCATAGTTAAGATAAAAGGGATATTAAAGTTAAAAATATACTCTAGAAGATTTAATGAAGTTATTAGAGAAATATGATGCTAATTCATCATCTTAAGCTTATATAAGAATATGGTAATATAAAGATCTTATTCCTAATGATAGAGTTTTAAAATAACTTTAAGTAATAGGTAGAGGAGGATAAGCTATTGTCTATAAAATAGAAATAGAAAATATAGAATATGCTTTAAAATAAATGATTCAAAAGAGAGGAACTAATGAACAATAATTGTTAAACGACTTTTATGAAGAATGTTAATCACTTCTAAGTGTTAATGATACAAGAGTACTTAGACTTTAAGGAGTAGTAGTAGAAAAGCATGAATAAGAACTTATTTTATGTATCATTACTCATTTCTAATAGAAAGGAAATTTATACAATATCATATAAAGTAAAAAACTTTTTTAAGAGGTTAAAGATAAAAAATAAAGATTTGAAAAGAAATTAAGACTTTTATAATAAATTACAAAAGGAGTGAGTGCCATTCATAATGCTAATTTAATACACAGAGATTTAAAATCTTAAAACATTCTTCTAAATGACAATGATAGTCCTAAAATAGCTGACTTAGGTTTAACAAGAAAGGATGAAATTGAATTTACAGAGCAAGGTAGAGGAACAGTTCAATGAATGGCTCCTGAATAGTTTTAATTTAAGTTTTATAAATAAAGCGATATTTGATCATTAGCTTGTATTGCTATAGAAATATTTAATGAATCTCTTCTATGACCCTAAAATTGCACACCTGAATAAATAAGAAATTTGATAGTAAATTAGAGATAAACTCCATAATTTTCAGATGAAATAAAAGAAAATAAAAATTTAGAAGAGTTATTAAGGAAATGCTTAAGTTACAATTATATAGAAAGACCTAATATTTAAGAAATTCTATTATCTTTATAACAAATAAAATTAGATTAAAGCAAACTAAATGAAATTTTTTATTAAAATACGTAACAAAACATAATTAAAGAAATCTAAAATTAAGAACCTTAAAATTTGTAAGAATAAGCTAAAGAAATACAATAAAATGAATAAAACACAGATTCAAATGTTACTGAAGCACTTTTAAAACCCTTAAATATACCTAATTTTGAAGTTTAAGAAAAATTTATTAAAGAGGAGAAAGATTATACAATTGAATATAATCAATAAAATGTTTTAGAATAACTTGAAAAATAGTAGGTTTAAGAAACTTAATAAGAGTTATTTTTATGTGGAATTTGCTAGTAGAACTTAATCATAAAAGATCACTAGATAGTTTTAAATTGTAAATGTAAAGTGTGTATAGAATGTTTAAAATAATAAATGCAAAATCTTATTAAACAAAAAAAATACCAGATTTATGATTTTACTTGTCCTTATGAAAATTGTAAGTAAATGTTAGAATGAAATCAAGAAACTTATTCATATGAAAGCTCATAAATAATAGAAAAATTTTTAGATTAAAATTAGATAGAAATAATAAAAAGGAAAAGAATGAAAGAACAAGGATTGAAGCAATGTCCGATATGTCAGAGTTACTTTTCTAAATCGGAGTGAAACAAATTTTAATGTAATATGTGTAATACTGAATTTTGTATTTATTGTAAAAAGGAAAAATAAGAATGTGAAAAAGGATAGACATGTAATAAAGGCAACAAAAAATGCTTAATAATGTGATAAACAATCTCAGTAACTTTTAATTAAAATAAGTAAGTTTATATAATACATATCATATAAACATAAATTTTAAGTATTCTCATTAAAGAATTTCCTTTAGTTAAAATTAATTAAGAAGTATAATATTATATATAGTACATTATTATATAATTATGATATTCAAAAGAACTTCTAATTTTTATTTTATATATAATAAAGGATAAAATGTTATTATATTATATATAATTTAAAATATGGACGGTTAGTCTCAAACTAGTCCTAGGCTTGAAACTAAATATCAGAACAAGCGAGTCTTATTCTGTAGTCAGCGTCTCAGAAACTTTCCTATTCTCTATTCCATTAACTTGGATAGGAGCTTGGATAAAAGCAAGGCATAGTTGAGACCAAATTTAATTTAACTAAGATTTTAAATTATAGAAGACTACTCAAGACTAGCATTTGTACAAGAATGAGAAATCGATAAGAGCTTCAACTCCAGCCTTCGACAGTATCCACAAGAATTAAGGGAAGCGATTTTCAAATTTTTAACTTAAAGAAGTAAATTCAAAATTTTTTATTAAAACAATAATCCATGAATACCTAATAATGGCAGACCCACGTTAATTTATTATGTTATGCTATATTAAATTTTTAGTATTTTTCTTAATAGATTAGAATTATTATAAAAAACTTGAAATTTTCAAAAAACATTTAATTTTTTAAGCTTTCCATAATCTATTCTATTTTATTATCATTAAAGAAAAGAGAAACAAAAGAAAAATAATGATTTCTAATTTATTTAGATATTAATATAAAAACTAGAAATAAATGAATGGTAAGAGTAAGCGTAATTTACTACTACAAAAAATATCAGTCAACAATTTTTTCCAGAAATGAGATATTAAATTACTTTTGGATAAATAAAGATTGATGTTAATTAATTTACTGAAATTAATGAAATAATAATAATATCTTTGGCAAATAGAAATAAGCACCAAAAAGGATTATTAGCACTACTTAAAAGACAAAAAATCAGAATAAAATAATTTTAGAATTATAGGGTAGAAAAAATATGTTTATATGTGAACATTTTTAAAGAGTGATAAAATTTTAGATTTTTAAAGTTTTTAAATTAACCTGAGCAATCGAATTAAAAAATAATAAAATACAACTATTGATTAGAAATCATTTATAAGACAAAGCTATTATATAAATTCATAGATGAACCTCTGAAAATGATAAATATTCACTCGTTTCAAAACATATAAATATCAATAAATAAAGAAATGAATAAAATTATTTAAAAATGAGCTATTTATCTAAATATGCTAATAATTTTATTATTTAATATTTTTAATAAACTTAAAAAATAATACATGTTTAAATCATTTTAAACATGCAATTATTAAAGCCTTTCTATCGTACTATTTAGAAATCAGTTATAATTCTTAAATTTGAATCTCACAAAATTCTTTTATGAATATTTTATTTTTCTCACTTATTTTTCAATTAAAAAAATCTATCACTCTCATATATTCTTGTTTTAGCTAAAGTGATTTCACTAGTTATCTATAATATGGAGATATTAATATTATTACTTTATAAATTTCAATGAAGCTTCTTATAATTCTTGCATTAAGAGATATGAAAAAATAACTTTCCTTACTATATTTTCTGTAGCATCTTAAATAGAGGGAAAAAGTAATAACTTAGCATAAGATATAAAAGTGAGGTTATAAATTACATATAACAAGTAAGAGCTTTAAAGCTTCTTTTAAATTTTCATTCTAATAAAAAATCATATTGAGCTTCATTTGAGGAAGATAAGTTTAAATAAATTATGCAATTTAAGATACTCTCATAAAAAATTTAGAAATAATTTTACTACTTAAACTTATTCATATAACTAATAATTCAATTACTTAGAAGCTAAAATTTTATCTTCACTTGGATTTCAACCAGGTACCTACTTCCATTTTTTTACGTGAATGAATACTACAACCTTTTTTTACATGTGGCAGGTTACCACTAATAATTATCTTAAATTCTTGATTAAATTTTCTATTTTAAAACTCTATTTTCAGTTAATCAGAGTTTATTCATCATTCTTCATGTTCTTTATTTTTATCTTGACTTTAGCTATTTTCAGGTTCAGCAATGTTGTAAAATATGGTAAGTTGAATTACAGTACAGCAGCTTTAAATCACTTTTTCTGAAAACTTTTTTCAATTTCTATATTATAATTTGTAAATTAATATAATTTTTATCTTCTTATTATTTTTCTTAATCATCTAATTTATTTAAGTCTTTTTAATAATCATATTTTGTTATTGAATAACTATTAACTTTGATTACTCATAAAATTACTATTCTGTTACTAAGTTATTTTAGATTAGCTAAAGTTGTAGTGATAATATCTCATTATTTTAGTCCTCAATATTGTTCATTAATTTTCTAACTTTTTCCCTTAAATATAAGTTGATTCTTCATATTATTAGATTAACTTTTATATTTTGTCTAGTTTATTTTTAGAGTTTTTGGTCAATTTTATTTAAAGATTTTCCTATCTTTACAGTTCTAATCATAACTATACCTTCTGATGAATAACTTGATACCTCAAGTTTCTAATGCAACTTATATTAAATCAAAATTGATTTTAATCTGTTTAGAGTACTATTACTTATATGATATAAGAATTTAAATTTAAAAAGCTCTATATTTAGAATTAAAAATAATAGAAATTAATTATTTCATAAATGTTAATTAAATAATAATTTGGAAATTATACAACTAAAATAATCATAGAACAAACAGAACTGATTAAAATGAAACTAAATAGATTTATAAAAAGAGAAAATTTAATCATTTAATAACTTATTTTTATCCTTAGTTTTATTACCAAATTTTTCATTATATTCTCAGTTAAAAAATTATTGACATTGAAAGCTTGTAGTTTTTACTTAATAGTAAATTTGCAAACTGAACGATAAAAGAAATTGATAATATAATTTGAAATTTAAAAAACTTGAAATGTTATATATATTTTTTTACTAGGGAGAAACAATCCTCCAACTGAGATTGACTTAAGATCTGGTTCCAGGAAGTACTATGGGGTCGAAGAACCGAGAATAAATCTTCGTAGGAGCCAAGAGAAGATAAGATTGAAGAAACATCATGTAATGTTTATGATGAAAGATGCCAGATACTAAGGTTTCTTAGGGCATCATTCCGATCACGGCCCTATCGAAGACAAGACTCATAAAGGATGTTAGCACTGTAGAAGATTTCAGAAAATAATTTTTTTTACTTTAAAAATCTTTATCAGCGAGCTACGCGTCATTAAAATGCTGTGTGCTCTCTAATCTTATTATTTATTACTTTATTTCTAGGTGAGAAGAAAAATTAATAAATTTCGTGACTAAAAAGAATTCTTTAATAATTGATAGGAATATTTAATCTTGATTTTCTACTTCTCGAGCAAAAGTTAATTTCATAATAATAAAATACTTTATGAAAATAATACAAAATATCATTTAAAAATTTACTCAGATGAATCAAATTTCCTAGTCAGATATAAAATAAAAAGTAAATTACAAATCAAACATAAAATAACTATTTTATGGATTTGTGTAATTTGAATAATCCATTTCATTAAAATAAATTATCTTAGCAAGAAAAAATGTTTTTTATAAAATTTCTCAAAGGTAAGCTTAGTATTATAGTTGATGAAGAATGGCACCTAAGAAATTATAGACCTCTCTTAATATTTCATAAAAAAGCAAGAAAAATAATATAATTTAGCTGAATAGATATTTCATTAAGATTAAATAAGGCAAATAAGTATTTTAATAATTAGTTCATTAGAGAATATCTAGCTTATAGAAAGATAAAAGTAGAATAAATAGATTCCTTTTAGATGAATTTTAGCAAAGAATAGATTATGATTCCACAGTAATAGAGCAAACCAAATATTTAATCTTATAGCAAATGTTAGAAAAAATAAATTAAATTACCTAATATTTTCAGGACTTTCTCTAATTTTTTTAATCTAATCTATCTGTTTTCCATTAAAAAAATAAAACAACACTAAGAATAACAAGCATAACAACTAGAATTTAATGAAAAATTTATTTTATAAGCAAAATCCAAACAGATTAATAATGAATATAATACGAATCTACAATTCGTAAATAGAATAAGTTAAAAACTTAGAAAAAAAAGATCCTTAATTTAAAAAGCTACAATAAACAGAAAGATACTGATAAAGATATCATTTTTATAAAGAAATCAAAAAATGTTAAGAAAATACTTCTTTAAAGCAAAAGTGTGGTTTAATATATAACCTAAAAGATCAGAGAATATATATAAGAAAAAAATAATGAAATCAAAAATTTAACGAAGAAAAAATAATGAAGGTTGGAGGAATAGATGAGGATGACAGACTAATGAAGTCTTAAATTGTCATTCAGTTTAAGAAGATACCAACCAAAGTCTTAGATAATTTAAAGGGAATTCTCAAGATTAAAAACTTAATTATACCTTTTTATAAATTAAATAATAAATTCCTTTTTTATAGCAAATACAAATATTGGTAAATTCTTTGATGGTATATATTCTTTTAAAAGCATAACATTAAAGAAATTAGTTAAAGATTTCTTAAATTATGTATAATAAATTTAAATGATGGAATAAGAAAACTAAGAAATAAAAAATAAGTTTAAGATATTCATTTATAAAAATAAATAATACATTAATTTATTTATGGAAATAATTCATTAAATTAAATTAAATTAAATTATAGATCAAACTTTTGTGAATTTAATATCTCATAACCTAGACGCTTTTTCTAGCCTAGTTAACCTTTTATTTTATTTTCCTATTTTTTAATAGAAATTAAATAAATTTTATTTGATAATTTGATAATTTAAATGAACTAGAGGAATTTTATTAATTTTAATGTTTTTCTTTCAGTTTACTTTAATATTCTTTATTTATAGTTTTGGATTTAAGGAAGCATAATATTCTAATTTTTTGCATCTGAAGATAATAATTCATAGCAAGATACTCAGCATGTATATTTAATCAACTTAATATATTTAGATTATAATAATAGATAATGGAGTATTTTAATAAATGCCTTTGAAATTATTAAAAACTAAAATAAAAAAAAAACTCTAAGAATAAAAATTAATTCTATTATAAAAATGGATTTCGGCTGGGGTCAAGAGAATTAGTAGGTAATCTGGTCCAGTGTATACTTCAATCGAGTAATCTCGCGCTATATACCACCACGGGGAAGGATGGATAAGTTAGAAGAGACAAGTCTTGCTTTCCTGAGGATTCTTGCAAGCAGTATGAACGTTTGACTGACGGGCCTGCTAATGAATTAATTACTAATTCTTTTTTCTTATTTAAGAAAACTGGAGCATTTGATTCAAGATTCTAGAATAAATTTTAATAAGCAGTTTTCCCGTTTTAAGAATCTGACATGACTCATTGGACAGCTAGAATGACAACAAGAAGTATGAGAACACTTTTTTTAATATTAAATATTAATACTGAAAGAAATGCATACCAACGAAGTGTTACGCGCTCTATAATCATCTTAATTGATTTATTTTTCGTTAGCTAATAAAATATTATATTTTTAGCTTTTTCTATATAAAAATATATTATTATTGCTGTAATTTTAATTAAACAGCTTTATTATTAATTTGGTGAATTTAAGGGAAATGTTTACAACTAAAGGACTCAAATTATAATAATAGACCGAAAGAAACCCTGTTTTTCTAAATAAGAAGTTTATACTGAAATAGGTTAAAAATATAAATTTGATTTATTGATTTATTTAGTGTACATTACTAGCTTAAAGTTAAAATTAATATTGGTAGTTATAAATTAAGTTCTATGCTTATGAACTAAAAGTGTTATCATTATGTTTATAGAGCATTTTTAAACTAATTATTATAATATGAAAAGTGAAAGTGGTCTGTTAACTTAAAAGCAAAAGAGAAGCTTTTTAACAGAAGTATCTCAGGAATAAAAAATAGAGAAGCGTCAAAAAGTTTCTAAAGTTCATATTAACTCTTTGTATTCTTATATAATAGAAGTTATTTTTAGGTATTTGAATCATAAAGAAATATTGATATGCGAATTAGTTTAGAAAAGATGATTGTGTGCAAACATTGAAACAATAGAAATTAAAGATAATAAAATAAGAGATATTATCTATCCTTAATTAAAAGATATTACTGATGTAGGTTTTGAAAGAAAAATAAAATTAGAACTTTAGGTTTTATAAAGCATAAAGATTAATTTTAATATGATATAGAGACACAATCCAAAAACTCTTATTTTCGATATTTATTTTTCGTCATGATAATGAAACAAAAATAAAGAAAATGAAGAGTTAAAAATTAAATTAAAAGGAACTCTAAGCTATTTAATAGAAGTACTATCAAAGTGAAGACTAAAAAATTAATCCATGAAATAAGAAAAATAATCTACTTATGGATAGAATATTTCTAAACTAGTTCTAGCTGGCGATTAGCGATGTGATTATGTTAATAATATTTTAGAATAATGCCCTAATTTAGAATTTCTGAAGTTAGAATATTGTAATGTTGATGAAGATAAATTAGTAAGTATAAGCAAGTTAACAAAACTTAAGCATTTATATTTAGATAGAAATACTTTAAAATCTATTTCAAGTTAATACTTTTAATTCAATAATTAATGATCCCTTCAAACCATTTCATTTTACAAGAGTCATCTATTAAACGTGTATTTCTTATAAGATTATTTGACTTAAAAAGGATAGCTACTATAAAAACTAAGACTTTAAATTATTTACTTAAGTTCATAAAAACTTATTCAAGTTTTATAAAATTGCAAGCGTCTTAATAATATTTCCCTTTATTATACAAATAATAGTTATTTATAACTGTTCAAATTTATAGGGTAAAGCTTAAACAATCTGAAAGTTATGAAGATAAATAATATTTAAATTAACAAATAATACCTAATAGAGTTCTTTTAGAATAAAAACTGTCAAATTGAAGAGTTTAAAATTAATAGTTGTGATTAATTAGATTTATAAGTAGTTCAAACTGTTCAAAAAATAAGAAACTTAAGATCATTATAAATCAATAAAGCTAAAAATATAGATGAGTAAAGTATTGAATATATATTCTAAAATAATAAAAGCTTAAAAGCACTAAAACTATAAAAGATGTCTTTCAATAAATTACCGAAATTTTAAAATCTGTAAGGAGAACATTATGATATTTGGAAAACACTATAACTTCTTGAAATAATGAACTGCAAATTAAGCCACTAAGCAAATAATAAGGAGATTGAAAAAGAAATTGAAAACTTGAAGAAAGAATTTCCCACACTAAAAATAAAAACATGCTTGATTATACTTGAAATTACGCTAATAGTATTTTATAAATTTAAAAATTTAAATCATGCATATAAAAATTAGATAAAACAGTACATATACTAATTATAAAGTTTACACTTTTAAAGTTTTATAAATAAAATTATATTAAAGAATAAAATTTTATGAGAAATGACATAGATAAACAAAAATATTAAAATTAACAAAACAAATAGTACTTATAATCAATCCTTTTTAATAGTTAAATTTTTAATATATAGTCATTTTAATAAAGTATATATATTTAAAACTTTTAAATGCAAAAATATATGTAACAAGTTAAAGAGTTTTTTAAATGACATGTTGAGAAAAATGTAAATCATATTTATGATGTTTAAGTTTAATAATTTGCTAGGTAACTTTATTGATATGTTAAAATTTATTTTTAGTTAGTGAGCAATTTTATAATAAAAAAAGATAAAAGATATGATTGATATAATAAAAATTTATTCATATTTTGAGAAAAATTAATTATAGTAAAATAACCTTATAATTAATTAATTTCAACTATAAAAGTTTTTGGACCGGAAACTCCTTTCCGATTGCATTACCCGACGCTCTCTTTTTATGGAATAATGGGGATTTCCTATTGTATTCCAGGCACAGCTGCTAGGGAGCTCCATCGCTATGAGCAACCAAGTTTCAAGCCCCTACCAAGAGTGGATAATCTCAAAGACAGCGTACCCTTCAGAAAATAACTCTGACCAGGGACTTTCTCAGCGACAGGAAAGGAACTTGTTCCTAGCCATAAAACCAGAAATTTGATTCACGAAGGTCATTCTCAGCTCCCACCATCTTTTCAATTATTAAAATCAACCTTCTAAATAATTTTTATTTTGCATTACTAAAAAATTAGGAATAAAAGCAAAAACATATTTGATTTATTATTAAATTGTAGTATTCTTTATTATTAAATAATTTAATCTAGAATAAAGATAAAAAGTTGTATTTACATTTAAAATAAAAGAAACAAGCAAATAAAATTAGGAGCTAAAATAAGAAAAATTAGACTCAAAATAAGTTTTGGTAAACTTATTATAATATTAAATTATAGCTTTGAGTATAAATAATGAGATACATTGTAATTTAAATAAGATGATATATTATAATAATTATTTAAAATAGAGATGAAGAAAAACTGTAAAATAAATAGAAAAATTAAAGGTTGATATATAACTATTTTTTCTTAAGAGATTTAAATTATTTAAATTTAAATAAATTAAATAAATTAAATATAAGGGTGCTTATATCAAATTTTGGCTTTTAAATACACAATTAAAAAAAATTATTTATTCTTTTTAAGCTTAAAAATTACATGCAGTTGTTTATAAAAGGAAATTAACTTAAATAATTTAATATAATTTTTAAGTATAATGAAAATATATTAGAATTTATGTTTGTAAGCCCATTATTACTTTAAAGCTGAATATAAATTACATTAATATTCTGCATAATTAATTAATAATAACTAGTTTTAGGAATTTATTTTAAACAGCTAAAATATGAAATAATAAAGCATAATTTATTAACATGACGTCATCATTGTTAGATTTGTCACGAATTTAGTTTAAAGAAAAAAACTAAAAGTGCTCTCTTATCGAATATTATTTATTGCAATGAAATCTCGAGAATGTGTAGTTTCCAAATGGGAACTTCTTGTAAATTCTAAATTATTGAATCTTTATTAAATAATCACATTCTTTGAAATTAGATAACAGAATAGTAAATCAAAAATAATGGAAATCCTCCATGTTTTTTCTTCTACTTCTCGAATCTACTTCCTTGCTAGTTAACATGGAAAGGAAGAGATAAGATCTAAAATCAGAATCAGTAGAACCTTCTCTCTAGTGGTATCCTGAATAAATTTGGCATCTCCAATTACGGCCCATCACCCTTATCTGTGGCATCATCTAATTGAAACCCTACCGACAATGGTTATCGTCCATATTTAATATATAATTAATTGAATAAATAATAAGCGAAATACCTTTCATTGGAATATTTTCTACAATTTTTATTCTAGAATAATCTTTCTTATCCTTCAATTACCTCTTTTTCTTTCTCATTTAATCAAAAACTTAATCAATTGATAACGTAAATGAAAAAATAAAAGAAATAATTATCTTTAAAAGTTTTAGTATTTTTATTCTTATTTTACTAACCTATATAGAAAGTAATATTATTTGGCTTTTTAGGAAATAAATACTTAGATAACTGAATATGAAATATACTTAGAAATAAAAAATTAAAATTTAGGAATATTTTTAGTTTTGATTTAATAACTATTCACTCTTAAAAGAACATCTTAACTTAGATTACTAATATTTAAAAAACTGTCATATCTTATTAATAAATTTAAAGGTCTAAGAGCTATAATCAGTATTTAGGAAAAAGAAAATACATTTATGGAGTTAGAAAATAAGTTTTATATTTTTAAGTTATAATGATATATCATATTAAAAGATCATTAAAATAAATATTGATTCATTAATTAATTAAATAAACTTGGTACCACCATTGTTTGATTCATCACGAAAAATAAAGAGGCCAAATTTAATTATTAATAATAGGCTAGAAATGTTTCTTGCTTCATCTGGTCTCTTTGATTCTTATCTTCTTCTCTCCGTTTTTATAATCAAAATTGATTGCTTTCATTCTTTAAATTATTGTAATTCTTCCAAAGCCGAAGTTAGAGAACATTCCACTATTTGTGTCAAATGATCAATTAGGTTAAATTCTTTTAAATAATAGTTATTTGGATCTCAGTCATGTTTTTGTTGTTTTCTAAATTCCTGATAAGAATAGGGACATGAAAATTCAGGATAACTCTGAGATCTGGATTTCGGTTCTCTCTATCCGACCTCTCGTACCGATAGAGAGAACCCTCAAACAAGTAAGACTTACCACACAATGGGCTCGTCCTTACTTGTTTGTGGTGGCATCTATTGCAAGAGTACTTGCAGTGCAGACATGACTGCACTGATTACCTACTCGGTCGACTAGAAACCAGAATCCATTTTAAAACTGAATATATAATATATTTCTTAATTTTTATGAAGCATTTATTCAATTAGAATAAATTACTCTTCTAGCTTTTAATGAATGCGTCAAGAAAGGACTATTATTTCTTAATGCCATTTTTAATAATTTTTTTATAATGAAAAAACAAAGAAATCACTATAACTAAGTTAAATTTTGAATATTTATTTAAATTCAACTAAATAAATTACAGAAAGTTGAAATTATTTTAATCTATACCCAAAATAATTAAACGCATATGATATCACTTTCCTCACCCTTTTAATTTAAATATATTTAATTACTCTTTTTATTATAATTTTTAAAACCGCCATAGTTGTTCGAAGGTGAACAACAAGGTCATCTTCATCAGAGGTTGGGGAAGTTATGTATCCATAATCGACTTTATGTCTTCCTCTGCTTTGGTTTGGCCTCGAGACATAAGATTCTTAGACCTTCGACACTGACTTGTCTTGGTTTCGTTTATTTTTAATTCTGGAACTAAAAAGAAATAATACTGCGAGCTTCATCAGAGATGGGAAATTTAAGTACCCATAATTGACACATGTCGTCCTCTGCTTTGGTGATGCAATGAGACACAATCCTGCCATGTCCTTGGACCTCCAGCAAGTATTAAAGATTACAAGTATTCTAAAATTATATCAGTATTGAACATTTTTATCAGTACTGAATAATTATACCAGTATTGAACAAGGTCTACCAGTATCTGATAATTTTATCAGTAACAAACATTCTTGTCAGTATGAAACATTTTTTTTAAAGAGTTGCGCACCAATGAGAGTGCTACGCGCTCTATAATCAAATTTATTTATTTATAAGAGAAACTTTATGAAGATAGTAAGAATTTATCCACTTTGATTAAAGAAATTAAATTAAAAGTTAATTTTATCTAGTTTGAAATATTTACTATTTCTTATTTCTAAATACTCTTAGAAATAGAAAGACAAGAATAATATAATAACTAATTATATCATGCTACTCATTTTAAAAATATTAAGACTGAAGATTAAATTTTAATCTAAATTAGATAAATTAAGCTACTTGTGCTTTTTCCAAAATTATTTAACCAAATATCAAATTAATCAGCCTAGGATAATTTTGCTCCATTATAGCGATACATGTTTATTAGATAAATTAATAAAGAAAATATTTAAAGAAATGGTAAAGGTAGAAAAGAGTGAAATATGATAAATGATATTTAAAAAATAAATGAACTAGTTATATTTTAATTAGAGGTGCAAGTAATATAAGCCTTACTTCTAAACAAGCTATAATAATCTTACACCCTTTTTAACAATTGCTCTCAGTTTTAAATTTATAAATCAAATCACTAGGATATTTAAAGTACGTTTTAGAAGTGTTTAAAATGATATGCTTATGAGCTAATTCTGTTAATCTAAGTTTATAAAGAAATAAAAATATAATTATTATAATATGAAAGATTAGAGTGTATTGAAGCCTTTAAAATAATAAAGAGACTCTTAAGAAATAAATTTAGAGGAGTAACAAACAAAGAAGTGTTAAAGAATCTCTAATACTACCATAAACACTTTGCCTCTTTATCTCATAGAATTAATTTTTTCTTACCTAAGTTATAGAGAAGTTTGCAAATATGAGTAAGTTAATAAATCATGAATGAACATTAAATACGAAACTTTATAAATTTCGATTTTTAAAATAAGAGAATACTTTAAGTAGTATTTTAGAGAAAATAAGTAAGTTGGATTTTAAAGTGGAATAAAGTAAGAAATGTAAGTATTATAAAACATTAAAATTAACTTTAATAAAATACTAAAACATAGTCCAAAAAATCTAAATATTGCCTTATAAAATTTAGATAAGAGCTAGTATAAAGGAGATAGGCTACTAAAAGCTAAATAAAAAGAAACCTTTTAATATTTAGTAGAAATTTTACGAAAATAAAAGCAACCAAAATAGGCTAAAAACAAAGAAGAATTATCATAATTTACTTAAGGATATTACATCACATAACTCTGTATAATAGGAGATGGATTAAATGGTTTTATTAATTAAATTATAGAATAATGTCCCAATTTAGAATCTATAAATTTTAATTTTTGCCATTTTGAGGAGTAGAACTTAGTTAGTCTAAGAAACTTACAAAAACTAAAGCATTTCTATTTGGACTATAATTCAAAATAAATTCCTGGGTAGAAAATTATATTCAACAGCCAGTGCTTACTTCAGACTATTTCCTTATTTAGTAGTGAGATAATAAACGCATAATTCTTAGTAGATTATTTAGCTTTAAAAGGAAAATCCCTATAAAATATTAGACTTCAAATCTCCTAGCTAAGTTCAGAGTAACTGATATAAATATTCTAAAACTGTCCAAATCTATAAAATCTTTCTATTGAAGCAGGTAAAAATAAGCAAGCAAAATGATTTAGATCCATCGGATAAAACTTACATAAGCTTAGAAACTTAGTCTTTATTGATATGGATTGAGATAAATAATATTATATAGAGTTCTTTGAGAATAATAAATCAAGATTTGAAAAAGTAAAATTTCAGTATTGTGAATAAATTGATTTATAAGTAATATCTTCTCTGATGAAATCCTAGCAACATTTGAAATCACTTAAACTATATGATCATAGTGATTGAGATAAGAAGTTGATCGAATTTATATTTGAAAACAGTAAAAGCTTAAAAGAACTAAAAATAAGAGATTTTGATTCAGAGGATGAGATAAGTTTTAAAAATGAATAAGGTAGATACTACTAAATTTGGAACAACCTCGAACTACTAGAAATAAATTCTTTTGGTTTATTCTGTAAAGAAAATATTAAAGATATATAAGCAGAGATCGAAGAGTTGAAGAAGCGATTTCCCTTATTAAGAGTAATTACAGACGAAGAATTTTTAAATTAAAATTTAATAAACTAATTTTATTTTAACTTTAGATATCATTTATATAAATCATCTTATGAAATAAACAGGCACTAATAATGAAGCTTATACAAAACACTTCATAATTCAATATAGGTTAATTATTTAAATTTAATATCCTTTAATTATAAAATTTAAATCTAAGAATTAAAATTAGATGATAAGTTATTTACAAGCTTCATAGGCTATTTTTGCATTTATTGTATTTAAATTTGAGAACTTGAACATTAAATTTTAGTCATAGCAAATTTTAAATTCCTTTAGATTATGAAGAATAGGAGTAAGTCTAAAAGACTAAATATTATCAGTTGAAACACAAATTAATGAAAGTTGAGTTATCAGTTGAAATAGCTGGAAAACAAGCTGACTAAAACATTGCTATTTAATTATTATACTTTTGATTATAATGATATTCCTTCCATTTCAATAAGTTAAATAACTCTGTGATAATATGAATAACTAACGAAAAAATGATAAAGAGATATATTTCCACAAAGAGGTATAATTACAATTAAAAATCCCAATTTTATATCTAAAAATAGTCCAGATATATCATCTAATAAAAGCTGAGATTTAAAAAAGATGAATGAATTATTTAGTAACGGAAATCTGAATAAAGATTATAATTCATAATTTTTAGTTATTAATGAGAAGTATAGTTAAAAATCATTTAGGATTGCCAAATAATTTAAAGACTTTGTATAGAATATAACTCTGGGCAAAGTTGTAATAAGATATGGTAATCTAATTTGCTATTAAATAATCTAACTAAGATAAAATTGACTTAGCAAAATTTATCTAATAGAAGATAAAATTAAAGTTGTTTAGATTTAATCCAAATGTATTAAGTCTAAAAATAAATATAATTTTAAGTTAATTCTTTAAAGTTAAAAATAAATAAAATAGAATAAGCCAACTTTAATTAAAAAAGGTTTAAGCTAAAGAAAGGAAAAATATGAAATATGAAATTTCAATTAAAATGAAAAATAAATAAAAATAATCGCAACTAATAAAAAAATAAAAAAAGTTAATCTAAAATAATAATAAATCAATAAATAAGCAAGATTTTAGTAAGCATAAAAAGTTAGGATAAATAAATCTAATAAACTGTAGATAAAATAAATTAATTTAAGAAAAAGACGAGATTTAATTGCTAAATTAATTTTTATTTTATAGGATAAAAAAATTTTAGCAGTTGCAATTATTATAAAAATAGAATAATAATTCATATGATGCTAAAAATTAACTATAAAAAGTTATTAATGAGCTTTATATAAGATATAATTATTCTTAAAGATTCAAATTCAATAACTACATTCTATTTTTTCTTCTAACATTAGATTAATAATTGAGAATAAAGCAAAATGTTTGATAATTATTTAAAATAATAATTAATTTATTTGTATCTCTTTTACATTTTTTCATTTAAAGCAAGTGTGGGTAATCAATTAGCATACTAATAAGTTTTAAAATTTTTCTTTCAAACAATTTTTATTTTTTTATCTTAAAGCAGCATAATTTTAAATCTTAACTTCACAATTTTATTTGTTTTGATATAGCTAACTTTAATATATTTGCTATTATGAATTTATTGGAGTTCAAGTGCTTTTTAATACTTTTTCCATCATTTTTCTTAGAATTTATTTATAATTTCTTACATAGTTGTATTCATTTAATAAAAATCTAACTAATATCTTATTTTATTTTTTCGCTGCTTCCTAAAATAATTAAAACAAACCTTATTTTAATTAACTAGCTATTTATGTTAGATAATGCAAAAATAATTTTTATTTCAATCAAATAAAACGATTTCATTCTAAAGTAGACAGGCGGATTAAAAAAGCTATCTAGTTGTATTTATCTTTTTATATTATCATTATTTTGATGATCAATATAAGAGTCTTTCAAAACTATAAAGGGTTAGTTGAGAAATTTAATTTTTAATTAAAAAAATGGAGAACTTGGGTATCGATCCCAATGCCTCTCGCATGCTAAGCGAGCGCTCTACCATTTGAGCTAGATCCCCTTATAAAATAATATATTAAACATGCTTAAATAATTTACTTTGAATAAATGAGTAAGGAAATCACGCTAATTCATTCTAAATTCTATTTAAGATATAATCAGATCTATAGTTTTGCCCTTTTTATCTTTCTTTAATTTTATTTCAAAAATTGATTAAATGAAAACCTAGCCTTCTGCATATTACCATGAGGTAGGATAATTAAAATTTATCTATTTGATATTTAATGAAATTTTAATTTTTGTACACTATGAAATAAATAAATCTATTTATGAAATGAGGATACAATTTAAAACATTTTCTATTCTTCTAATAACTAAAATTTATAAATTCTTAAACTATCTTAATATTATTTTATTAAGCTTAATTAGATTCTACAATTTTATAAATAAATCATTTAATCATATATGAAATTAAATTTTTTTTAATTATTAAATATTTTATAAAAACAGAGTTTTACTTATACTTTTTTAGAATATAATGCCTTATATTTCTTTTTTAACTTTTATTTAGCCTATGAAAATAAATTTATTTATTCACGAACTGATGAAAATTCTAAATAGCACTTTAACTAAATCTTTACTATTTTATCAAGTTTTTTCTCGTATATATATATTTATTTTTTTAAGATACCTTCTTAACCAAAAAAATTGTAATTAATTCTTTCTACTTTTGCTTATTTTTGTTTCTCTATAGCTATATAAAAAATAACAAAAAATGTAATAAATTATATTTAATATTCTTTAATTTTTTTCTAAGACACAAATAAATATCTAAGAAAACAGCGAAAAAATTAAAAATTTTGAAGTTAGTTGAGATTGAAAACTAAAAATTTAAATCATTTGTAAATAAATTAAAAAAGATATATCTAATTATTCTTTACATTTAGTAAACAATAAAATCAAACATTCAAATTATCCTTATTAAATTAACATGTTTACACTATTTACTATAATCCCAGTTAAGCTATTTTTGATTTAGAGATTCTTCAAAATAATATGCTTTTTTACTATTTCTTAAATTGATTTTTACTAATATTACTAAGTAAAAGGAGTGAAGCAAAAAAAATTCAATTAAACTTTTTTACTCAAAATGATATAACTTAATATTTGACATAAAGCATGTGAATTAAATTTATTTTAACTTAAAAACTATTTTATAAAATACTTCTCAAGCTAAAATGTTTCTAATGAGTTAAATATTATTTTACAGTTTAAAATTATAAGAACGAGATCTTTGCATTTAAAGATTATTAAATAAAAAAAATGTAATTAAAAGGTTAAAACTTATGCAAAGAAAATAAAGCAAAATTTTTTCCTAATCAAAACAACTATTATTAGTTATAAACTTTAATTTACAAAAAATATTAAGAAAATAAAGTTTTATCGATTTTCTAACTTTTGGATATACTTAATTTATTAAAGCTCAGTTTTAAAATTTGTTCATCAAAAAGTTTTTTATCAAAATCTATTTTTTAAATTTCAGAAATGAATCTTAAAGTTTTGATATGATCATTTAAAATTTAGCTTGAGACTAATTTTTTTTTTTTTATTATACATTTTTTTAAAGTATGATTATAGAGTCTTTAAATTTGAAAATATTAATAGATTTCTTTTTAAAAAATTTATCAAAAGATAAGTGTTTATAAAGCAAATTTAGTATTAAACAACATTTAGCAAAAATAAAATTCAGATTTGTATTTTTAGCTAAAATAATCAATCATTATTTGAATTTTTACATTAAATCTTTTTTAAAAGGGAACAAGGATATTTTATGATGATTCAGTAGATATATCTTGGATAATAAAACTTTAATTATACACTATTGAATGAATAATTGGAAAAAGGCTAATGCTAAATAATTTAGTCTAAAAGCTTTAATTTTGCTTGCTTTTTAGACAAAAATTATAAAAATATTTTGGAAAGTTATTTCAAAATAGATTCTGTTTTATCACTACAGATATCCTAATGAATTGTAAAATTATAGAAGTCAAATATAAAATTAACTTCGAGATTAAAAAATCAAATCATTAAAGAGATTAGAAGTTTTGAGTATAGAGCAGAATGAAAAAATAAATTTCTTATTGTTTAATTTAAAAAAGTCAGAATACTCAAATTCTGATTCTAGTTATTTCTCAATTCTATAAAAAACAACTTGAAATGAATCTTAAATAAAATTGTTTGATTTATTTAACATTAAAACCTATAAAATAATTTTGCAGCACTTTGAGATGAAATATAGGATTTATAATTAAATATTATCTATAAAATCTAAATTTTCAATTAGATTTTAACTATTTTAATATTAATACAGGAATAATAAGTTTCTTTAATATCTTTAAGGAATCAATTTAAAATTTATAAAAGGATTATACTTAGAGTTAACAACACAACGTGAGATTTTTCTAAACAAAATTAATATTCTTAGATTTTATTATTGTTGCTACGCATAGTTACGATAAAAATAATTATGATGTAATAGTTAGTTTTGCTCATAATTTTTATTTTTAATCCATCATTAACTAGCAATAATTTCTTTTAAATAGAAATTCTTCCTTATAAAAATGTTTATAGTTTATAAAAAGTAAAATAAAAAGAAAAAATATGATATAACAAAATATATAAGCAATAAAATAAATGTCTAGAAATTTATTTTGTGTTTTGTTTTTTTTAATTTTGCTGTTTTACAATTTCTCTTTATGACTTTTTTTTAAATATTTTAATTATCATTTTTTCAGATATTTTTGATATTAATTTGCTTTCAAATTTTTTATTTTTTTAAACATTTTATTCATTTTTAGCATCTTTTTGAGCAGGATATAAAATGAATAAAATTGAAGCTTATAAAATCACAAATTCTTTCAAGGATAAATAATCTAATAAATATAAAATTTTATATCAGAACTAGTAATTAAATATTGCTAGTAGGATTATCAAACTTATTTAATTTTATATTTTTCCTGCTGCTGATTTTTTATTTTTTTAATTATTTTCTTTCTTTGATTTGTATAACACATAAGATAATTCCTAGTTATATCCAATATTATTAATTGTAAGCTCCATTTAAAATATTTTTTATTAGTTTTTAGTTAATTTTTTCTAAATTTAATAGCTAAATGTTTAGGATTTTTTCTTTAGAATAATTGGAAAGCTAATTAAAAAATAAAATAGTTATTAAATTCTAAATTACTTGCTTATATCTAAATAAATAAAAGAGTCTAATTTATTACTCTAAATCTCTTATAATTATAAGCTTTAAGAGACTCTTTAATTAGTATCTAATTAATTCTTTTCCTTTACTATTTTCTTACTTTTTTCTCTAGATTTATATTTTAGATTTAAATCATCATAAAGATTATTTTTAAGGCAGTAGAATTTATTTTAGGATTAACTATTAAAATCTATTTGAATATACTTTTCTTTTCGTATTTTCTAAGATTATATAAAAATGTAGGATTTTATAATTATGAAAGCAGGTATAAATAATACATTTTCTTTAGAGCATTAATCTTATAAAGATTAGGCTAACTCACTGGACTATAGTAACAATTCCCTAGCATCAGAAGTACATGAGCACGTTTTATAAGATAACACCAGTTTTTAGTTTCAAGGCATGAAGGAATCAAACTCATAAAGACAGATAGAAGAGAATTTTGGTAATATAGCCTAATAAATATTATTGATGCATTCTTTCATTCAAAACGAAGTGGCTTAAAATTTAAAAGCTGCTTTATTCAGCAAAAGCAATGAAGTCTACGAAAATATTTAGCAACATTCCTCTTTTCTAAATTACTAGAATAATTCCTACTAAATTTCACCTGATAATACAAAAAATCAAAATCAGTACTCGTAAGTGAAGGAGAAAAATTATGATTTATAGCTTTTAAATTAATTATCTTGCAAAGGAATACAAGAAATACTATCGCTCTAAGAGAAATCCAAATAACTTGTAAACTTCATCAAATCTCTTGCCTAAAATTCACCAAATTAAACAATAGAATAGAAAAAAATAGATTAACTAAAAATAAAAGAAGAGAATTATGATCAAATTTAGACAAAATAGAATCTTTTTATCAGGCAAGAAAATAAGTAATTTGCTAATTTTCAGATAAATAGGGAAAGTCAAATAAATAACTCTGCTTAATTGGATGAAAAATAAAAACAAGATTTTTATTAGTTCAACTAAACGATTTTGGATTAAAATGAATAAAAAAGTTAAAGATAATTTATTTTATAATAATAGCAGCTATAGGATAATATAACGCAATAGAATAAAAATTCTGCTTAGTAAACATTTTAAACAGATTAAGAAGAATAAGGCGAATTTTTAAGTCTGAAAATAGAATAGCTTTAACAGTAAAATGAAGATTTAAACACTAAACTAAGCAAAGTTCTCAGTACTATAAATAGTTAAACTTAATAAATAAATGAACCTAATTAAAAAATTGAAGAGTAAAAGAAATTTATAAGTCTAAAATAAGAAAAAATATAGCAACTAGAAGCATAAAACTAAACTCTAATTAAATAATAAAAGGAAAATTAAGACTAATTATCTTTATAACTTTAACATTAAAACTAGGAAATTTAAGAACTCAGAGGAATAAATTAAAAATTAGATTTATAAATTAATAGCTTAGAAACATAAAACAAGCAATATCTTTAATAAATAAAGGATTTGGATCAAATTAAGAATTAAGAGAAATAGATCTTACAAAAGTAGTTAAACTAAGCAGAAGATTAAATTAACTTATTAAACTAATAAATATGAAGCTTGTCCTAGTAGTTAAAAGAAGTAGAGGAGTAATAAACAAAAATTAAATCGGATCTAAAATCTAAAGAAGACTAATTAAGATAATATATCTTATAATTTTAAAAAAACTAATAAACAAATTAGTCTCAAGAGATTTAGATTTAAAACCTAAATAATTAGATTAAATAGTTGAATTAACGTATAAATGAATTAAACTTAATATCTTAAAATAATAATCAAAATATATGGAATCAAGAAAATTCATTAAAATAGTTACAAGAGTATATTACATAGTTAATTAACTAAATAAATGATTTAAATGATAAATTAAAAGAGTCTGATTTAAAAATTTCAGCTTCTAAGTAAATTATTAATAAAAAGGAATAAGAAATTAATTAATAGAATAATAGAAAAGCTTAACTTTAACAATAGTAAAACTTTAATTATAACTAAATTGATTAAATAAACTTTTAGCCATAGTTAAGATAAAAGGGATATTAAAATTAAAAATATACTCTAGAAGATTTAATGAAGTTATTAGAGAAATATGATGCTAATTCATCATCTTAAGATTATATAAGAATATGGTAATATAAAGATCTTATTCCTAATGATAGAGTTTTAAAATAACTTTAAGTAATAGGTAGAGGAGGATAAGCTATTGTCTATAAAATAGAAATAGAAAATATAGAATATGCTTTAAAATAAATGATTCAAAAGAGAGGAACTAATGAACAATAATTGTTAAACGACTTTTATCAAGAATGTTAATCACTTCTAAGTGTTAATGATACAAGAGTACTTAGACTTATAGGAGTAGTAGTAGAAAAACATGAATAGGAACTTATTTTATGTACCATTACTAATTTCTAATAGAAAGGAAATTTATACAATATCATATAAAGTAAAACACTTTTTAGAGAAGTAAAAGATAAAAAATAAAGGTTTGAAAAGAAATTAATACTTTTATAATAAATTACAGAAGGAGTGAGGGCCATTCATAATACTGGTTTAATACATAGGGATTTAAAATCTTAAAACATTCTTCTTAATGATAAAGATAGTCCTAAAATAGCTGATTTAAGTTTAACAAGATAAGATGTAATTGAATTCACAGAGTAAGGTAGAGGAACAGTTCAATGAATGGCTCCTGAATAATTTTAATTTAAGTTTTATAAATAAAGTGATATTTGATCATTAGCTTGTATTGCTATAGAAATATTCAACGAATCTCTTCTATGACCTTAAAATTGCTCACCTGAGTAAATAAGAAATTTGATAGTAAATTAGAGATAAATTCCATAATTTTCAGATGAAATAAAAGAAAATTAAAGTTTAGAAGAGTTATTAAGGAAATGCTTAAGTTACAATTATATAGAAAGACCTAATATTTAAGAAATTCTATTATCTTTATAACAAATAAAATTAGATTAAAGCAAACTAAATGAAATTTTTTATTAAAATACGTAACAAAACATAATTAAAGAAATCTAAAATTAAGAACCTTAAAATTTGTAAGAATAAGCTAAAGAAATACAATAAAATGAATAAAACACAGATTCAAATGTTACTGAAGCACTTGATAAACCCTTAAATATACCTAATTTTGAAGTTTAAGAAAAAAAAATTAAAGAGGAGAAAGATTATACAATTGAATATAATCAATAAAATGTTTTAGAATAACTGGAATTATAATAAGTTTAAGAGACTTAATAAGAAATATTTTTATGTGGAGTTTGCTAGTAGAACTTAATCATAAAAGATCACTAGATAGTTTTAAATTGTAAATGTAAAGTGTGTATAGAATGTTTAAAATAATAAATGCAAAATCTTATTAAACAAAAAAAATACCAGATTTATGATTTTACTTGTCCTTATGAAAATTGTAAGTAAATGTTAGAATGAAATCAAGAAACTTATTCATATGAAAGCTCATAAATAATAGAAAAATTTTTAGATTAAAATTAGATAGAAATAATAAAAAGGAAAAGAATGAAAGAACAAGGATTGAAGCAATGTCCGATATGTCAGAGTTACTTTTCTAAATCGGAGTGAAACAAATTTTAATGTAATATGTGTAATACTGAATTTTGTATTTATTGCAAAAAGGAAAAATAAGAATGTGAAAAAGGATAGACATGTAATAAAGGCAACAAAAAATGCTTAATAATGTGATAAACAATCTCAGTAACTTTTAATTAAAATAAGTAAGTTTATATAATACATATCATATAAACATAAATTTTAAGTATTCTCATTAAAGAATTTCCTTTAGTTAAAATTAATTAAGAAGTATAATATTATATATAGTACATTATTATATAATTATGATATTCAAAAGAACTTCTAATTTTTATTTTATATATAATAAAGGATAAAATGTTATTATATTATATATAATTTAAAATATGGACGGTTAGTCTCAAACTAGTCCTAGGCTTGCAACTAAATATCAGAACAAGCGAGTCTTATTCTGTAGTCAGCATCTCAGAAACTTTCCTATTCTCTATTCCATTAACTTGGATAGGAGCTTGGATAAAAGCAAGGCATAGTTGAGACCAAATTTAATTTAACTAAGATTTTAAATTATAGAAGACTACTCAAGACTAGCATTTGTACAAGAATGAGAAATCGATAAGAGCTTCAACTCCAGCCTTCGACAGTATCCACAAGAATTAAGAGAAGCGATTTTCAAATTTTTAACTTAAAGAAGTAAATTCAAAATTTTTTATTAAAACAGTAATCCATGAATACCTAATAATGGCAGACCCACGTTAATTTATTATGTTATGCTATATTAAATTTTTAGTATTTTTCTTAATAGATTAGAATTATTATAAAAAACTTGAAATTTTCAAAAAACATTTAATTTTTTAAGCTTTCCATAATCTATTCTATTTTATTATCATTAAAGAAAAGAGAAGCAATAGAAAAATAATGATTTCTAATTTATTTAGATATTAATATAAAAACTAGAAATAAATGAATGGTAAGAGTAAGCGTAATTTACTACTACAAAAAATATCAGTCAACAATTTTTTCCAGAAATGAGATATTAAATTACTTTTGGATAAATAAAGATTGATGTTAATTAATTTACTGAAATTAATGAAATAATAATAATATCTTTGGCAAGTAGAAATAAGCACAAAAAAGGATTATTAGCACTACTTAAAAGACAAAAAATCAGAATAAAATAATTTTAGAATTATAGGGTAGAGAAAATATGTTTATATGTGAACATTTTTAAAGAGTGATAAAATTTTAGATTTTTAAAGTTTTTAAATTAACCTGAGCAATCGAATTAAAAAATAATAAAATACAACTATTGATTAGAAATCATATATAAGACAAAGCTATTATATAAATTCATAGATGAACCTCTGAAAATGATAAATATTCACTCGTTTCAAAACATATAAATATCAATAAATAAAGAAATGAATAAAATTATTTAAAAAATGAGCTATTTATCTAAATATGCTAATAATTTTATTATTTAATATTTTTAATAAACTTAAAAAATAATACATGTTTAAATCATTTTAAACATGCAATTATTAAAGCCTTTCTATCGTACTATTTAGAAATCAGTTATAATTCTTAAGTTTGAATCTCACAAAATTCTTTTATGAATATTTTATTTTTCTCACTTATTTTTCAATTAATAAAATCTATCACTCTCATATATTCTTGTTTTAGCTAAAGTGATTTCACTATTTATCTATAATATGGAGATATTAATATTATTACTTTATAAATTTCAATGAAGCTTCTTATAATTCTTGCATTAAGAGATATGAAAAAATAACTTTCCTTACTATATTTTCTGTAGCATCTTAAATAGAGGGAAAAAGTAATAACTTAGCATAAGATATAAAAGTGAGGTTATAAATTACATATAACAAGTAAGAGCTTTAAAGCTTCTTTTAAATTTTCATTCTAATAAAAAATCATATTGAGCTTCATTTGAGGAAGATAAGTTTAAATAAATTATGCAATTTAAGATACTCTCATAAAAAATTTAGAAATAATTTTACTACTTAAACTTATTCATATAACTAATAATTCAATTTACTTAGAAGCTAAAATTTTAGCTTCACTTGGATTTCAACCAGGTACCTACTTCCATTTTTTTACGTGAATGAATACTACAACCTTTTTTTACATGTGGCAGGTTACCTCTAATAATTATCTTAAATTCTTGATTAAATTTTCTATTTTAAAACTCTATTTTCAGTTAATCAGAGTTTATTCATCATTCTTCATGTTCTTTATTTTTATCTTGACTTTAGCTTTAAATCACTTTTTCTGAAAACTTTTTTCAATTTCTATATTATAATTTGTAAATTAATATAATTTTTATCTTCTTATTATTTTTCTTAATCATCTAATTTATTTAAATCTTTTTAATAATCATATTTTGTTATTGAATAACTATTAACTTTGATTACTCATAAAATTACTATTCTGTTACTAAGTTATTTTAGATTAGCTAAAGTTGTAGTGATAATATCTCATTATTTTAGTCCTCAATATTGTTCATTAATTTTCTAACTTTTTCCCTTAAATATAAGTTGATTCTTCATATTATTAGATTAACTTTTATATTTTGTCTAGTTTATTTTTAGAGTTTTTTGTCAATTTTATTTAAAGATTTTCCTATCTTTACAGTTCTAATCATAACTATACCTTCTGATGAATAACTTGATACCTCAAGTTTCTAATGCAACTTATATTAAATCAAAATTGATTTTAATCTGTTTAGAGTACTATTACTTATATGATATAAGAATTTAAATTTAAAAAGCTCTATATTTAGAATTAAAAATGATAGAAATTAATTATTTCATAAATGTTAATTAAAGAATAATTTGGAAATTATACAACTAAAATAAGCATAGAACAAACAGAACTGATTAAAATGAAACTAAATAGATTTATAAAAAGAGAAAATTTAATCATTTAATAACTTATTTTTATCCTTAGTTTTATTACCAAATTTTTCATTATATTCTCAGTTAAAAAATTATTGACATTGAAAGCTTGTAGTTTTTACTTAATAGTAAATTTGCAAACTGAATGATAAAAGAAATTGATAATATAATTTGAAATTTAAAAAACTTGAAATGTTATATATATTTTTTGACTAGGGAGAAACAATCCTCCAACTGAGATTGACTTAAGATCTGGTTCCAGGAAGTACTATGGGGTCGAAGAACCGAGAATAAATCTTCGTAGGAGCCAAGAGAAGATAAGATTGAAGAAACATCATGTAATGTTTATGATGAAAGATGCCAGATACTAAGGTTTCTTAGGGCATCATTCCGATCACGGCCCTATCGAAGACAAGACTCATAAAGGATGTTAGCACTGTAGAAGATTTCAGAAAATAATTTTTTTTACTTTAAAAATCTTTATCAGCGAGCTACGCGTCATTAAAATGCTGTGTGCTCTCTAATCTTATTATTTATTACTTTATTTCTAGGTGAGAAGAAAAATTAATAAATTTCGTGACTAAAAAGAATTCTTTAATAATTGATAGGAATATTTAATCTTGATTTTCTACTTCTCGAGCAAAAGTTAATTTCATAATAATAAAATACTTTATGAAAATAATACAAAATATCATTTAAAAATTTACTCAGATGAATCAAATTTCCTAGTCAGATATAAAATAAAAAGTAAATTACAAATCAAACATAAAATAACTATTTTATGGATTTGTGTAATTTGAATAATCCATTTCATTAAAATAAATTATCTTAGCAAGAAAAAATGTTTTTTATAAAATTTCTCAAAGGTAAGCTTAGTATTATAGTTGATGAAGAATGGCACCTAAGAAATTATAGACCTCTCTTAATATTTCATAAAAAAGCAAGAAAAATAATATAATTTAGCTGAATAGATATTTCATTAAGATTAAATAAGGCAAATAAGTATTTTAATAATTAGTTCATTAGAGAATATCTAGCTTATAGAAAGATAAAAGTAGAATAAATAGATTCCTTTTAGATGAATTTTAGCAAAGAATAGATTATGATTCCACAGTAATAGAGCAAACCAAATATTTAATCTTATAGCAAATGTTAGAAAAAATAAATTAAATTACCTAATATTTTCAGGACTTTCTCTAATTTTTTTAATCTAATCTATCTGTTTTCCATTAAAAAAATAAAACAACACTAAGAATAACAAGCATAACAACTAGAATTTAATGAAAAGTTTATTTTATAAGCAAAATCCAAACAGATTAATAATGAATATAATACGAATCTACAATTCGTAAATAGAATAAGTTAAAAACTTAGAAAAAAAAGATCCTTAATTTAAAAAGCTACAATAAACAGAAAGATACTGATAAAGATATCATTTTTATAAAGAAATCAAAAAATGTTAAGAAAATACTTCTTTAAAGCAAAAGTGTGGTTTAATATATAACCTAAAAGATCAGAGAATATATATAAGAAAAAAATAATGAAATCAAAAATTTAACGAAGAAAAAATAATGAAGGTTGGAGGAATAGATGAGGATGACAGACTAATGAAGTCTTAAATTGTCATTCAGTTTAAGAAGATACCAACCAAAGTCTTAGATAATTTAAAGGGAATTCTCAAGATTAAAAACTTAATTATACCTTTTTATAAATTAAATAATAAATTCCTTTTTTATAGCAAATACAAATATTGGTAAATTCTTTGATGGTATATATTCTTTTAAAAGCATAACATTAAAGAAATTAGTTAAAGATTTCTTAAATTATGTATAATAAATTTAAATGATGGAATAAGAAAACTAAGAAATAAAAAATAAGTTTAAGATATTCATTTATAAAAATAAATAATACATTAATTTATTTATGGAAATAATTCATTAAATTAAATTAAATTAAATTATAGATCAAACTTTTGTGAATTTAATATCTCATAACCTAGACGCTTTTTCTAGCCTAGTTAACCTTTTATTTTATTTTCCTATTTTTTAATAGAAATTAAATAAATTTTATTTGATAATTTGATAATTTAAATGAACTAGAGGAATTTTATTAATTTTAATGTTTTTCTTTCAGTTTACTTTAATATTCTTTATTTATAGTTTTGAATTTAAGGAAGCATAATATTCTAATTTTTTGCATCTGAAGATAATAATTCATAGCAAGATACTCAGCATGTATATTTAATCAACTTAATATATTTAGATTATAATAATAGATAATGGAGTATTTTAATAAATGCCTTTGAAATTATTAAAAACTAAAATAAAAAAAAAACTCTAAGAATAAAAATTAATTCTATTATAAAAATGGATTTCGGCTGGGGTCAAGAGAATTAGTAGGTAATCTGGTCCAGTGTATACTTCAATCGAGTAATCTCGCGCTATATACCACCACGGGGAAGGATGGATAAGTTAGAAGAGACAAGTCTTGCTTTCCTGAGGATTCTTGCAAGCAATATGAACGTTTGACTGACGGGACTGCTAATTACTAATTCTTTTTTCTTATTTAAGAAAACTGGAGCATTTGATTCAAGATTCTAGAATAATTTTTAATAAGCAGTTTTCCCGTTTTAAGAATCTGACATGACTCATTGGACAGCTAGAATGACAACAAGAAGTATGAGAACACTTTTTTTAATATTAAATATTAATACTGAAAGAAATGCATACCAACGAAGTGTTACGCGATCTATAATCATCTTAATTGATTTATTTTTCGTTAGCTAATAAAATATTATATTTTTAGCTTTTTCTATATAAAAATATATTATTATTGCTGTAATTTTAATTAAACAGCTTTATTATTAATTTGGTGAATTTAAGGGAAATGTTTACAACTAAAGGACTCAAATTATAATAATAGACCGAAAGAAGTTCTGTTTTTCTAAATAAGAAGTTTATACTGAAATAGGTTAAAAATATAAATTTGATTTATTGATTTATTTAGTGTACATTACTAGCTTAAAGTTAAAATTAATATTGGTAGTTATAAATTAAGTTCTATGCTTATGAACTAAAAGTGTTATCATTATGTTTATAGAGCATTTTTAAACTAATTATTATAATATGAAAAGTGAAAGTGGTCTGTTAACTTAAAAGCAAAAGAGAAGCTTTTTAACAGAAGTATCTCAGGAATAAAAAATAGAGAAGCGTCAAAAAGTTTCTAAAGTTCATATTAACTCTTTGTATTCTTATATAATAGAAGTTATTTTTAGGTATTTGAATCATAAAGAAATATTGATATGCGAATTAGTTTAGAAAAGATGATTGTGTGCAAACATTGAAACAATAGAAATTAAAGATAATAAAATAAGAGATATTATCTATCCTTAATTAAAAGATATTACTGATGTAGGTTTTGAAAGAAAAATAAAATTAGAACTTTAGGTTTTATAAAGCATAAAGATTAATTTTAATATGATATAGAGACACAATCAAAAAACTCTTATTTTCGATATTTATTTTTCGTCATGATAATGAAACAAAAATAAAGAAAATGAAGAGTTAAAAATTAAATTAAAAGGAACTCTAAGCTATTTAATAGAAGTACTATCAAAGTAAAGACTAAAAAATTAATCCATGAAATAAGAAAAATAATCTACATATGGATAGAATATTTCTAAACTAGTTCTAGCTGGCGATTAGCGATGTGATTATGTTAATAATATTTTAGAATAATGCCCTAATTTAGAATTTCTGAAGTTAGAATATTGTAATGTTGATGAAGATAAGTTAGTAAGTATAAGCAAGTTAACAAAACTTAAGCATTTATATTTAGATAGAAATACTTTAAAATCTATTTCAAGTTAATACTTTAAATTCAATAATTAATGATCCCTTCAAACCATTTCATTTTACAAGAGTCATCTATTAAACGTGTATTTTTATAAGATTATTTGACTTAAAAAGGATAGCTACTATAAAAACTAAGACTTTAAATTATTTACTTAAGTTCATAAAAACTTATTCAAGTTTTATAAAATTGCAAGCGTCTTAATAATATTTCCCTTTATTATACAAATAATAGTTATTTATAACTGTTCAAATTTATAGGGTAAAGCTTAAACAATCTGAAAGTTATGAAGATAAATAATATTTAAATTAACAAATAATACCTAATAGAGTTCTTTTAGAATAAAAACTGTCAAATTGAAGAGTTTAAAATTAATAGTTGTGATTAATTAGATTTATAAGTAGTTCAAACTGTTCAAAAAATAAAAAACTTAAGATCATTATAAATCAATAAAGCTAAAAATATAGATGAGTAAAGTATTGAATATATATTCTAAAATAATAAAAGCTTAAAAGCACTAAAACTATAAAAGATGTCTTTCAATAAATTACCGAAATTTTAAAATCTGTAAGGAGAACATTATGATATTTGGAAAACACTACAACTTCTTGAAATAATGAACTGCAAATTAAGCCACTAAGCAAATAATAAGGAGATTGAAAAAGAAATTGAAAACTTGAAGAAAGAATTTCCCACACTAAAAATAAAAACATGCTTGATTATACTTGAAATTACGCTAATAGTATTTTATCAATTTAAAAACTTAAATCATACATATAAAAATTAGATAAAACAGTACATATACTAATTATAAAGTTTACACTTTTAAAGGTTTATAAATAAAATTATATTAAAGAATAAAATTTTATGAGAAATGACATAGATAAACAAAAATATTAAAATTAACAAATAAAATAGTACTTATAATAAATCCTTTTTAATAGTTAAATTTTTAATATATAGTCATTTTAATAAAGTATATATATTTAAAACTTTTAAATGCAAAAATATATGTAACAAGTTAAAGAGCTTTTTAAATGGCATGTTGAGAAAAATGTAAATCATATTTATGATGTTTAAGTTTAATAATTTGCTAGGTAACTTTAATATATATTAAAATTTATTTTTAGTTAGTGAGCATTTTTATAATAAAAAAAGATAAAAGATATGATTGATATAATAAAAATTTATTCATATTTTGAGAAAAATTAATTATAGTAAAATAACCTTATAATTAATTAATTTCAACTAAAAAAGTTTTTGGACCGGAAACTCCTTTCCGATTACATTACCCGATGCTTCTCTTTTTATGAAATAATGGGGATTTCCTATTGTATTCCAGGCACAGCTGCTAGGGAGCTCCATCGCTATGAGCAACCAAGCTTCAAGCCCCTACCAAGAGTGGATAATCTCAAAGACAGCGTACCCTTCAGAAAATAACTCTGACCAGGGACTTTCTCAGCGACAGGAAAGGAACTTGTTCCTAGCCATAAAACCAGAAATTTTATTCACGAAGGTCATTCTCAGCTCCCACCATCTTTTCAATTATTAAAATCAACCTTCTAAATAAGTTTTATTTTGCATTACTAAAAAATTAGAAATAAAAGCAAAAACATATTTTATTTATTATTAAATTGTAGTATTCTTTATTATTAAATAATTTAATTTAGAATAAAGATAAAAAGTTGTATTTACATTTAAAATAAAAGAAACAAGCAAATAAAATTAGGAGCTAAAATAAGAAAAATTAGACTCAAAATAAGTTTTGGTAAACTTATTATAATATTAAATTATAGCTTTGAGTATAAATAATGAGATACATTGTAATTTAAATAAGATGATATATTATAATAATTATTTAAAATAAAGACGAAGAAAAACTGTAAAATAAATAGAAAAATTAAAGGCTGATATATAACTATTTTTTCTTAAGAGATTTAAATTATTTAAATTTAAATAAATTAAATATAAGGGTGCTTATATCAAATTTTGGTTTTTAAATACACAATTAAAAAAAATTATTTATTCTTTTTAAGCTTAAAAATTACATGCAGTTGTTTATAAAAGGAAATTAACTTAAATAATTTAATATAATTTTTAAGTATAATGAAAATATATTAGAATTTATGTTTGTAAGCCCATTATTACTTTAAAGCTGAATATAAATTACATTAATATTCTGCATAATTAATTAATAATAACTAGTTTTAGGAATTTATTTTAAACAGCTAAAATATGAAATAATAAAGCATAATTTATTAACATGACGTCATCATTGTTAGATTTTTCACGAATTTAGTTTAAAGAAAAAAACTAAAAGTGCTCTCTTATCGAATATTATTTATTGCAATGAAATCTCGAGAATGTGTAGTTTCCAAATGGGAACTTCTTGTAAATTCTAAATTATTGAATCTTTATTAAATAATCACATTCTTTGAAATTAGATAACAGAATAGTAAATCAAAAATAATGGAAATCCTCCATGTTTTTTCTTCTACTTCTCGAATCTACTTCCTTGCTAGTTAACATGGAAAGGAAGAGATAAGATCTAAAATCAGAATCAGTAGAACCTTCTCTCTAGTGGTATCCTGAATAAATTTGGCATCTCCAATTACGGCCCATCACCCTTATCCGTGGCATCATCTAATTGAAACCCTACCGACAATGGTTATCGTCCATATTTAATATATAATTAATTGAATAAATAATAAGCGAAATACCTTTCATTGGAATATTTTCTACAATTTTTATTCTAGAATAATCTTTCTTATCCTTCAATTACCTCTTTTTCTTTCTCATTTAATCAAAAACTTAATCAATTGATAACGTAAATGAAAAAATAAAGGAAATAATTATCTTTAAAAGTTTTAGTATTTTTATTCTTATTTTACTAACCTATATAGAAAGTAATATTATTTGGCTTTTTAGGAAATAAATACTTAGATAACTGAATATGAAATATACTTAGAAATAAAAAATTAAAATTTAGGAATATTTTTAGTTTTGATTTAATAACTATTCACTCTTAAAAGAACATCTTAACTTAGATTACTAATATTTAAAAAACTGTCATATCTTATTAATAAATTTAAAGGTCTAAGAGCTATAATCAGTATTTAGGAAAAAGAAAATACATTTATGGAGTTAGAAAATAAGTTTTATATTTTTAAGTTATAATGATATATCATATTAAAAGATCATTAAAATAAATATTGATTCATTAATTAATTAAATAAACTTGGTACCACCATTGTTTGATTCATCACGAAAAATAAAGAGGCCAAATTTAATTATTAATAATAGGCTAGAAATGTTTCTTGCTTCATCTGGTCTCTTTGATTCTTATCTTCTTCTCTCCGTTTTTATAATCAAAATTGATTGCTTTCATTCTTTAAATTATTGTAATTCTTCCAAAGCCGAAGTTAGAGAACATTCCACTATTTGTGTCAAATGATCAATTAGGTTAAATTCTTTTAAATAATAGTTATTTGGATCTCAGTCATGTTTTTGTTGTTTTCTAAATTCCTGATCAGAATAGGGACATGAAAATTCAGGATAACTCTGAGATCTGGATTTCGGTTCTCTCTATCCGACCTCTCGTACCGATAGAGAGAACCCTCAAACAAGTAAGACTTACCACACAATGGGCTCGTCCTTACTTGTTTGTGGTGGCATCTATTGCAAGAGTACTTGCAGTGCAGACATGACTGCACTGATTACCTACTCGGTCGACTAGAAACCAGAATCCATTTTAAAACTGAATATATAATATATTTCTTAATTTTTATGAAGCATTTATTCAATTAGAATAAATTACTCTTCTAGCTTTTAATGAATGCGTCAAGAAAGGACTATTATTTCTTAATGCCATTTTTAATAATTTTTTTATAATGAAAAAACAAAGAAATCACTATAACTAAGTTAAATTTTGAATATTTATTTAAATTCAACTAAATAAATTACAGAAAGTTGAAATTATTTTAATCTATACCCAAAATAATTAAACGCATATGATATCACTTTCCTCACCCTTTTAATTTAAATATATTTAATTACTCTTTTTATTATAATTTTTAAAACCGCCATAGTTGTTCGAAGGTGAACAACAAGGTCATCTTCATCAGAGGTTGGGGAAGTTAAGTACCCATAATCGACTTTATGTCTTCCTCTGCTTTGGTTTGGCCTCGAGACATAAGATTCTTAGACCTTCGACACTGACTTGTCTTGTTTTCGTTTATTTTTAATTCTGGAACTAAAAAGAAATAATACTGTGAGCTTCATCAGAGATGGGAAATTTAAGTACCCATAATTGACACATGTCGTCCTCTGCTTTGGTGATGCAATGAGACACAATCCTGCCATGTCCTTGGACCTCCAGCAAGTATTAAAGATTACAAGTATTCTAAAATTATATCAGTATTGAACATTTTTATCAGTACTGAATAATTATACCAGTATTGAACAAGGTCTACCAGTATCTGATAATTTTATCAGTAACAAACATTCTTGTCAGTATGAAACATTTTTTTTAAAGAGTTGCGCACCAATGAGAGTGCTACGCGCTCTATAATCAAATTTATTTATTTATAAGAGAAACTTTATGAAGATAGTAAGAATTTATCCACTTTGATTAAAGAAATTAAATTAAAAGTTAATTTTATCTAGTTTGAAATATTTACTATTTCTTATTTCTAAATACTCTTAGAAATAGAAAGACAAGAATAATATAATAACTAATTATATCATGCTACTCATTTTAAAAATATTAAGACTGAAGATTAAATTTTAATCTAAATTAGATAAATTAAGCTACTTGTGCTTTTTCCAAAATTATTTAACCAAATATCAAATTAATCAGCCTAGGATAATTTTGCTCCATTATAGCGATACATGTTTATTAGATAAATTAATAAAGAAAATATTTAAAGAAATGGTAAAGGTAGAAAAGAGTGAAATATGATAAATGATATTTAAAAAATAAATGAACTAGTTATATTTTAATTAGAGGTGCAAGTAATATAAGCCTTACTTCTAAACAAGCTATAATAATCTTACACCCTTTTTAACAATTGCTCTCAGTTTTAAATTTATAAATCAAATCACTAGGATATTTAAAGTACGTTTTAGAAGTGTTTAAAATGATATGCTTATGAGCTAATTCTGTTAATCTAAGTTTATAAAGAAATAAAAATATAATTATTATAATATGAAAGATTAGAGTGTATTGAAGCCTTTAAAATAATAAAGAGACTCTTAAGAAATAAATTTAGAGGAGTAACAAACAAAGAAGTGTTAAAGAATCTCTAATACTACCATAAACACTTTGCCTCTTTATCTCATAGAATTAATTTTTTCTTACCTAAGTTATAGAGAAGTTTGCAAATATGAGTAAGTTAATAAATCATGAATGAACATTAAATACGAAACTTTATAAATTTCGATTTTTAAAATAAGAGAATACTTTAAGTAGTATTTTAGAGAAAATAAGTAAGTTGGATTTTAAAGTGGAATAAAGTAAGAAATGTAAGTATTATAAAACATTAAAATTAACTTTAATAAAATACTAAAACATAGTCCAAAAAATCTAAATATTGCCTTATAAAATTTAGATAAGAGCTAGTATAAAGGAGATAGGCTACTAAAAGCTAAATAAAAAGAAACCTTTTAATATTTAGTAGAAATTTTACGAAAATAAAAGCAACCAAAATAGGCTAAAAACAAAGAAGAATTATCATAATTTACTTAAGGATATTACATCACATAACTCTGTATAATAGGAGATGGATTAAATGGTTTTATTAATTAAATTATAGAATAATGTCCCAATTTAGAATCTATAAATTTTAATTTTTGCCATTTTGAGGAGTAGAACTTAGTTAGTCTAAGAAACTTACAAAAACTAAAGCATTTCTATTTGGACTATAATTCAAAATAAATTCCTGGGTAGAAAATTATATTCAACAGCCAGTGCTTACTTCAGACTATTTCCTTATTTAGTAGTGAGATAATAAACGCATAATTCTTAGTAGATTATTTAGCTTTAAAAGGAAAATCCCTATAAAATATTAGACTTCAAATCTCCTAGCTAAGTTCAGAGTAACTGATATAAATATTCTAAAACTGTCCAAATCTATAAAATCTTTCTATTGAAGCAGGTAAAAATAAGCAAGCAAAATGATTTAGATCCATCGGATAAAACTTACATAAGCTTAGAAACTTAGTCTTTATTGATATGGATTGAGATAAATAATATTATATAGAGTTCTTTGAGAATAATAAATCAAGATTTGAAAAAGTAAAATTTCAGTATTGTGAATAAATTGATTTATAAGTAATATCTTCTCTGATGAAATCCTAGCAACATTTGAAATCACTTAAACTATATGATCATAGTGATTGAGATAAGAAGTTGATCGAATTTATATTTGAAAACAGTAAAAGCTTAAAAGAACTAAAAATAAGAGATTTTGATTCAGAGGATGAGATAAGTTTTAAAAATGAATAAGGTAGATACTACTAAATTTGGAACAACCTCGAACTACTAGAAATAAATTCTTTTGGTTTATTCTGTAAAGAAAATATTAAAGATATATAAGCAGAGATCGAAGAGTTGAAGAAGCGATTTCCCTTATTAAGAGTAATTACAGACGAAGAATTTTTAAATTAAAATTTAATAAACTAATTTTATTTTAACTTTAGATATCATTTATATAAATCATCTTATGAAATAAACAGGCACTAATAATGAAGCTTATACAAAACACTTCATAATTCAATATAGGTTAATTATTTAAATTTAATATCCTTTAATTATAAAATTTAAATCTAAGAATTAAAATTAGATGATAAGTTATTTACAAGCTTCATAGGCTATTTTTGCATTTATTGTATTTAAATTTGAGAACTTGAACATTAAATTTTAGTCATAGCAAATTTTAAATTCCTTTAGATTATGAAGAATAGGAGTAAGTCTAAAAGACTAAATATTATCAGTTGAAACACAAATTAATGAAAGTTGAGTTATCAGTTGAAATAGCTGGAAAACAAGCTGACTAAAACATTGCTATTTAATTATTATACTTTTGATTATAATGATATTCCTTCCATTTCAATAAGTTAAATAACTCTGTGATAATATGAATAACTAACGAAAAAATGATAAAGAGATATATTTCCACAAAGAGGTATAATTACAATTAAAAATCCCAATTTTATATCTAAAAATAGTCCAGATATATCATCTAATAAAAGCTGAGATTTAAAAAAGATGAATGAATTATTTAGTAACGGAAATCTGAATAAAGATTATAATTCATAATTTTTAGTTATTAATGAGAAGTATAGTTAAAAATCATTTAGGATTGCCAAATAATTTAAAGACTTTGTATAGAATATAACTCTGGGCAAAGTTGTAATAAGATATGGTAATCTAATTTGCTATTAAATAATCTAACTAAGATAAAATTGACTTAGCAAAATTTATCTAATAGAAGATAAAATTAAAGTTGTTTAGATTTAATCCAAATGTATTAAGTCTAAAAATAAATATAATTTTAAGTTAATTCTTTAAAGTTAAAAATAAATAAAATAGAATAAGCCAACTTTAATTAAAAAAGGTTTAAGCTAAAGAAAGGAAAAATATGAAATATGAAATTTCAATTAAAATGAAAAATAAATAAAAATAATCGCAACTAATAAAAAAATAAAAAAAGTTAATCTAAAATAATAATAAATCAATAAATAAGCAAGATTTTAGTAAGCATAAAAAGTTAGGATAAATAAATCTAATAAACTGTAGATAAAATAAATTAATTTAAGAAAAAGACGAGATTTAATTGCTAAATTAATTTTTATTTTATAGGATAAAAAAATTTTAGCAGTTGCAATTATTATAAAAATAGAATAATAATTCATATGATGCTAAAAATTAACTATAAAAAGTTATTAATGAGCTTTATATAAGATATAATTATTCTTAAAGATTCAAATTCAATAACTACATTCTATTTTTTCTTCTAACATTAGATTAATAATTGAGAATAAAGCAAAATGTTTGATAATTATTTAAAATAATAATTAATTTATTTGTATCTCTTTTACATTTTTTCATTTAAAGCAAGTGTGGGTAATCAATTAGCATACTAATAAGTTTTAAAATTTTTCTTTCAAACAATTTTTATTTTTTTATCTTAAAGCAGCATAATTTTAAATCTTAACTTCACAATTTTATTTGTTTTGATATAGCTAACTTTAATATATTTGCTATTATGAATTTATTGGAGTTCAAGTGCTTTTTAATACTTTTTCCATCATTTTTCTTAGAATTTATTTATAATTTCTTACATAGTTGTATTCATTTAATAAAAATCTAACTAATATCTTATTTTATTTTTTCGCTGCTTCCTAAAATAATTAAAACAAACCTTATTTTAATTAACTAGCTATTTATGTTAGATAATGCAAAAATAATTTTTATTTCAATCAAATAAAACGATTTCATTCTAAAGTAGACAGGCGGATTAAAAAAGCTATCTAGTTGTATTTATCTTTTTATATTATCATTATTTTGATGATCAATATAAGAGTCTTTCAAAACTATAAAGGGTTAGTTGAGAAATTTAATTTTTAATTAAAAAAATGGAGAACTTGGGTATCGATCCCAATGCCTCTCGCATGCTAAGCGAGCGCTCTACCATTTGAGCTAGATCCCCTTATAAAATAATATATTAAACATGCTTAAATAATTTACTTTGAATAAATGAGTAAGGAAATCACGCTAATTCATTCTAAATTCTATTTAAGATATAATCAGATCTATAGTTTTGCCCTTTTTATCTTTCTTTAATTTTATTTCAAAAATTGATTAAATGAAAACCTAGCCTTCTGCATATTACCATGAGGTAGGATAATTAAAATTTATCTATTTGATATTTAATGAAATTTTAATTTTTGTACACTATGAAATAAATAAATCTATTTATGAAATGAGGATACAATTTAAAACATTTTCTATTCTTCTAATAACTAAAATTTATAAATTCTTAAACTATCTTAATATTATTTTATTAAGCTTAATTAGATTCTACAATTTTATAAATAAATCATTTAATCATATATGAAATTAAATTTTTTTTAATTATTAAATATTTTATAAAAACAGAGTTTTACTTATACTTTTTTAGAATATAATGCCTTATATTTCTTTTTTAACTTTTATTTAGCCTATGAAAATAAATTTATTTATTCACGAACTGATGAAAATTCTAAATAGCACTTTAACTAAATCTTTACTATTTTATCAAGTTTTTTCTCGTATATATATATTTATTTTTTTAAGATACCTTCTTAACCAAAAAAATTGTAATTAATTCTTTCTACTTTTGCTTATTTTTGTTTCTCTATAGCTATATAAAAAATAACAAAAAATGTAATAAATTATATTTAATATTCTTTAATTTTTTTCTAAGACACAAATAAATATCTAAGAAAACAGCGAAAAAATTAAAAATTTTGAAGTTAGTTGAGATTGAAAACTAAAGATTTAAATCATTTGTAAATAAATTAAAAAAGATATATCTAATTATTCTTTATATTTAGTAAACAATAAAATCAAACATTCAAATTATCCTTATTAAATTAACATGTTTACACTATTTACTATAATCCCAGTTAAGCTATTTTTGATTTAGAGATTCTTCAAAATAATATGCTTTTTTACTATTTCTTAAATTGATTTTTACTAATATTACTAAGTTAAAAGGAGTGAAGCAAAAAAATTCAATTATACTTTTTTACTCAAAATGATATAACTTAATATTTGACATAAAGCATGTGAATTAAATTTATTTTAACTTAAAAACTATTTTATAAAATAATTCTCAAGCTAAAATGTTTCTTATGAGTTAAATATTATTTTACAGTTTAAAATTATAAGAACGAGATCTTTGCATTTAAAGATTATTAAATTAAAAAAATGTAATTAAAAGGTTAAAACTTATGCAAAGAAAATAAAGCAAACTTTTTTCCTAATCAAAACAACTATTATTAGTTATAAACTTTAATTTACTAGAAAATATTAAGAAAATAAAGTTTTAGCGATTTTCTAACTTTTGGATATACTTAATTTATCAAAGCTCAGTTTTAAAATTTGTTCATCAAAAAGTTTTTTATCAAAATCTATTTTTTAAATTTCAGAAATGAATCTTGAAGTTTTGATATGATCATTTAAAATTTAGCTTGAGACTAATTTTTTTTTCTTTTTATTATAAATTTTTTTAAAGTATGATTATAGAGTCTTTAAATTTGAAAATATTAATAGATTTCTTTTTAAAAAATTTATCAAAAGATAAGTGTTTATAAAGCAAATTTAGTATTAAACAACATTTAGCAAAAATAAAATTCAGATTTGTATTTTTAGCTAAAATAATCAATCATTATTTGAATTTTTACATTAAATCTTTTTTAAAAGGGAACAAGGATATTTTATGATGATTCAGTAGATATATCTTGGATAATAAAACTTTAATTATACACTATTGAATGAAAAATTAGAAAAAGGCTAATGCTAAATAATTTAGTATAAAAACTTTAATTTTGCTTGCTTTTTAGACAAAAATTATAAAAATATTTTGGAAAGTTATTTCAAAATAGATTCTGTTTTATCACTACAGATATCCTAATGAATTGTAAAATTATAGAAATCAAATATAAAATTAACTTCGAGATTAAAAAATCAAATCATTAAAAAGATTAGAAGTTTTGAGTATAGAGCAGAATGAAAAAATAAATTTCTTATTGTTTAATTTAAAAAAGTCAGAATACTCAAATTCTGATTCTAGTTATTTCTCAATTCTATAAAAAACAACTTGAAATGAATCTTAAATAAAATTGTTTGATTTATTTAACATTAAAACCTATAAAATAATTTTGCAGCACTCTGAGATGAAATATAGGATTTATAATTAAATATTATCTATAAAATCTAAATTTTCAATTAGATTTTAACTATTTTAATATTAATACAGGAATAATAAGTTTCTTTAATATCTTTAAGGAATCAATTTAAAATTTATAAAAGGAATATACTTAGAGCTAACAACACAACGTGAGATTTTTCTAAATCAAATTAATATTCTTAGATTTTATTATTGTTGCTACGCATAGTTACGATAAAAATAATTATTATGTAATAATTAGTTTTGCTCATAATTTTTATTTTTAATCCATCATTAACTAGCAATAATTTCTTTTAAATAGAAATTCTTCCTTATAAAAATGTTTATAGTTTATAAAAAGTAAAATAAAAAGAAAAAATATGATATAACAAAATATATAAGCAATAAAATAAATGTCTAGAAATTTATTTTGTGTTTTGTTTTTTTTAATTTTGCTGTTTTACAATTTCTCTTTATGACTTTTTTTTAAATATTTTAATTATCATTTTTTCAGATATTTTTGATATTAATTTGCTTTCAAATTTTTTATTTTTTTTAAGCATTTTATTCATTTTTAGCATCTTTTTGAGCAGGATATAAAATGAATAAAATTGAAGCTTATAAAATCACAAATTCTTTCAAGGATAAATAATCTAATAAATATAAAATTTTATATCAGAACTAGTAATTAAATATTGCTAGTAGGATTATCAAGCTTATTTAATTTTATATTTTTCCTGCTGCTGATTTTTTATTTTTTTAATTATTTTCTTTCTTTGATTTGTATAACACATAAGATAATTCCTAGTTATATCCAATATTATTAATTGTAAGCTCCATTTAAAATATTTTTTATTAGTTTTTAGTTAATTTTTTCTAAATTTAATAGCTAAATGTTTAGGATTTTTTCTTTAGAATAATTGGAAAGCTAATTAAAAAATAAAATAGTTATTAAATTCTAAATTACTTGCTTATATCTAAATAAATAAAAGAGTCTAATTTATTACTCTAAATCTCTTATAATTATAAGCTTTAAGAGACTCTTTAATTAGTATCTAATTAATTCTTTTCCTTTACTATTTTCTTACTTTTTTCTCTAGATTTATATTTTAGATTTAAATCATCATAAAGATTATTTTTAAGGCAGTAGAATTTATTTTAGGATTAACTATTAAAATCTATTTGAATATACTTTTCTTTTCGTATTTTCTAAGATTATATAAAAATGTAGGATTTTATAATTATGAAAGCAGGTATAAATAATACATTTTCTTTAGAGCATTAATCTTATAAAGATTAGGCTAACTCACTGGACTATAGTAACAATTCCCTAGCATCAGAAGTACATGAGCACGTTTTATAAGATAACACCAGTTTTTAGTTTCAAGGCATGAAGGAATCAAACTCATAAAGACAGATAGAAGAGAATTTTGGTAATATAGCCTAATAAATATTATTGATGCATTCTTTCATTCAAAACGAAGTGGCTTAAAATTTAAAAGCTGCTTTATTCAGCAAAAGCAATGAAGTTTACGAAAATATTTAGCAACATTCCTCTTTTCTAAATTACTAGAATAATTCCTACTAAATTTCAACTGATAATACAAAAAATCAAAATCAGTACTCGTAAGTGAAGGAGAAAAATTATGATTTATAGCTTTTAAATTAAATATCTTGCAAAGGAATACAAGAAATACTATCGCTCTAAGAGAAATCCAAATAACTTGTAAACTTCATCAAATCTCTTGCCTAAAATTCACCAAATTAAACAATAGAATAGAAAAAAATAGATTAACTAAAAATAAAAGAAGAGAATTATGATCAAATTTAGACAAAATAGAATCTTTTTATCAGGCAAGAAAATAAGTAATTTGCTAATTTTCAGATAAATAGGGAAAGTCAAATAAATAACTCTGCTTAATTGGATGAAAAATAAAAACAAGATTTTTATTAGTTCAACTAAACGATTTTGGATTAAAATGAATAAAAAAGTTAAAGATAATTTATTTTATAATAATAGCAGCTATAGGATAATATAACGCAATAGAATAAAAATTCTGCTTAGTAAATATTTTAAACAGATTAAGAAGAATAAGGCGAATTTTTAAGTCTGAAAATAGAATAGCTTTAACAGTAAAATGAAGATTTAAACACTAAACTAAGCAAAGTTCTCAGTACTATAAATAGTTAAACTTAATAAATAAATGAACTTAATTAAAAAATTGAAGAGTAAAAGAAATTTATAAGTCTAAAATAAGAAAAAATATAGCAACTAGAAGCATAAAACTAAACTCTAATTAAATAATAAAAGGAAAATTAAGACTAATTATCTTTATAACTTTAACATTAAAACTAGGAAATTTAAGAACTCAGAGGAATAAATTAAAAATTAGATTTATAAATTAATAGCTTAGAAACATAAAACAAGCAATATCTTTAATAAATAAAGGATTTGGATCAAATTAAGAATTAAGAGAAATAGATCTTACAAAAGTAGTTAAACTAAGCAGAAGATTAAATTAACTTATTAAACTAATAAATATGAAGCTTATCCTAGTAGTTAAAAGAAGTAGAGGAGTAATAAACAAAAATTAAATCGGATCTAAAATCTAAAGAAGACTAATTAAGATAATATATCTTATAATTTTAAAAAAACTAATAAACAAATTAGTCTCAAGAGATTTAGATTTAAAACCTAAATAATTAGATTAAATAGTTGAACTAACAAATAAATGAATTAAACTTAATATCTTAAAATAATAATCAATATATATGGAATCAAGAAAATTCATTAAAATAGTTACAAGAGTATATTACATAGTTAATTAACTAAATAAATGATTTAAATGGTAAACTAAAAGAGTCTGATTTAAAAATTTCAGTTTTTAATCAAATTATTAATAAAAAGGAATAAGAAATTAACTAATAGAATAATAGAAAATTTTAGCTTTAACAATAGTAAAACTTTAATTATAACTAAATTGATTAAATAAACTTTAAGCCATAGTTAAGATAAAAGGGATATTAAAGTTAAAAATATACTCTAGAAAATTTAATGAAGTTATTAGAGAAATATGGTGCTAATTCGTCATCTTAAGCTTATATAAGAATATGGTAATATAAAGATCTTATTCCTAATGATAGAGTTTTAAAATAACTTTAAGTAATAGGTAGAGGAGGATAAGCTATTGTCTATAAAATAGAAATAGAAAATATAGAATATGCTTTAAAATAAATGATTCAAAAGAAATGAATTGATTAACAGTAATTATTAATTGACTTTTATGAAGAATGTTAATCACTTCTAAGTGTTAATGATACAAGAGTACTTAGACTTTAAGGAGTAGTAGTAGAAAAACATGAATAGGAACTTATTTTATGTACGATTACTAATTTCTAATAGAAAGGAAATTTATACAATATCATATAAAGTAAAACACTTTTTAGAGAAGTAAAAGATAAAAAATAAAGGTTTGAAAAGAAATTAATACTTTTATAATAAATTACAGAAGGAGTGAGGGCCATTCATAATGCTGGTTTAATACATAGGGATTTAAAATCTTAAAACATTCTTCTTAATGATAAAGATAGTCCTAAAATAGCTGATTTAGGTTTAACAAGATAAGATGTAATTGAATTCACAGAGTAAGGTAGAGGAACAGTTCAATGAATGGCTCCTGAATAATTTGACTTTAAGTTTTATAAATAAAGTGATATTTGATCATTAGCTTGTATTGCTATAGAAATATTCAACGAAACTCTACTATGACCTTAAAATTGCTCACCTGAGTAAATAAGAAATTTGATAGTAAATTAGAGATAAATTCCATAATTTTCAGATGAAATAAAAGAAAATTAAAGTTTAGAAGAGTTATTAAGGAAATGCTTAAGTTACAATTATATAGAAAGACCTAATATTTAAGAAATTCTATAATATTTACACTAAATAAATGAAAATTTTGACATAAAAAAGGGAAATTTTAATATGAATTAATAAAATATTATAAATCAAGAAATCTAAAATTAGTAATGCTAAAATAAGGAAGAACAAAATAAAAAAATACAATAAAATTAATAAAATACTGATAATAATCTTACAATAAAAGTAGACACATTCTTAGACATATTTTCTTTGGATTTTTAAAATAATCTATTTTAAGTATAATATGATCAAAAATATAAAAATTTCAAATAAAATGTTTTAGAATAACTTGAAAAATAGTAGGTTTAAAAAACTTAATAAGAGTTATTTTTATGTGGAATTTGCTAGTAGAACTTAATCATAAAAGATCACTAGATAGTTTTAAATTGTAAATGTAAAGTGTGTATAGAATGTTTAAAATAATAAATGCAAAATCTTATTAAACAAAAAAAATACCAGATTTATGATTTTACTTGTCCTTATGAAAATTGTAAGTAAATGTTAGAATGAAATCAAGAAACTTATTCATATGAAAGCTCATAAATAATAGAAAAACTTTTAGATTCAAATTAGATAGAAATAATAAAAAGGAAAAGAATGAAAGAACAAGGATTGAAGCAATGTCCGATATGTCAGAGTTACTTTTCTAAATCGGAGTGAAACAAATTTTAATGTAATATGTGTAATACTGAATTTTGTATTTATTGCAAAAAGGAAAAATAAGAATGTGAAAAAGGATAGACATGTAATAAAGGCGATAAAGACTGCTTAATAATGTGAAAAACAATTTCGGCAACTTTTAATAAAAATAAGCTTTTATATTATATTTATTTATAAAACTTAAATTTTTAAAATCCTTATATTAAGAATAAGATGTAGTGGATATATTTTTAAATCATAAGAAATATATCATCATACTTAATATAGATTTATATTATATCAATTTCAATTTAATTAATAAAAATATAATACCAGATATTGATTTTTAAATATAGCTTAAATAAGTTAGAGTGATAGAAAAATAAATAAAATTGGGATATTAAAAAAGCGAAATTCTTGAAGTAGAATTAAAGGAAAACATTAGGTAGTAAACTAGAATAAAAAATAGCAAATTTAAAAAATGTAAATAGCATATCATATGTGTTTTGCATTTCATATGATGAAAGTAAAATTAAATAAATCTACTCATATCAATGTTAACTAATTTTCTTGATTTTAGTGCAAATGTAAAATAAATATTGATTTAATAGTCAAAATATATAAAGTTTATCAATATAAGTATATAATATATATAAAGAGGTGTCAGTAGTACTATAGAAATAAAGAAGAAAAATTGAAAAATAAAAGAGAATTAGGATAATAATCTCATGATAAATACTAAAAAAAAATAAACTTGAAACTTCGATAAAGAAATAAAAGAAGATGGAATAATAATTTGCTTTGCACAACCTTAAAGTTTACTTAGAGTCACAAGCTATTTACATTTATATCCTTAAGAAAAAGACAATTGTTGAAATAAAATTAAAGCTTTAAAATTTTTATAAATTTTAACTTTAAATATTCAGAATAAGAAAAATAGATTTTGCTGCTTATATTATGAAATTTCCTAACTTCAATTAAACATTTTATAATATCTAAGAATCTTAACGAGTTCTAATTTAATCCAATACTCATTATATAATAAACATGCATATGAGCTATATTGTTAGATTAATTTAAAAATAGCTTATTATTGCAATATTGCTCTTAAGAAAGCTTACTATCATTTCAATTCATCCAATTATATTGTTTTAAAATATAGGTATTAATACTAAATACTTTTTCCATAAAGAACCTTATTATATATAGAGTTATTTCATTTGTTTTTTAATTGTTTCCTAGTTTTTAAAAATAATTTATATTTTCTAAATTAATCCTTAAATATCCATGGTATTTACGTTTTGGTGGGGTACCAGAACTTAACTCTTACTTTATAATATTCAGAATGAAAGTTTAATAAACACTGTATTTAGCTGTCTTATACTAGGTTAGAGTTAGTTATATCAGTTAGATCTCTTTAGTCTAAATAGCCTTTGTTTGAGTGGAGATAAAAATTTCTAAAATGCGAAATATAAATTACTTATTCATCTTAATATATTGGAATCATTAATATCCAAGAATACGGAAAATAGATACTTCAAGTTTAACATAATAGCTATTTCTTATATTGAACAAATAAGACAAAGGTATAAAATTTAAGATTTATTATGGAAGTGACTTTTAAAAAATAAATGATACTGGCTAATTAAATAGAATTTTAAGGAAAAATAATTAATAATTAATGCTTAATCAGGTCAAAAATATCATAATAGTAAATTATAAGCTGAAGTTGTATTTCTATGAAATAGAGCTAAATAAAATAAAAGGGTATTACTGAAATAATTAACTTGTAAGTTGAATAATCAAAGTATTTAAAACATAAATATCATAAGGTTATTTTAAGATTCCCTTTATGCGCTTATCTTAAAAGATGTAGTAAAGCTACGGAAAATATAACTACAACAATAATGTATTATATTTTAAAATTTATGTTGAATAAATGAAAAAATTTCAGAGTAGAAATGTTAATTTAAAAAATAGTATTTGAAAAAGAATAAAAATATATTAAAAGAAACTAAAGAACAATTGGTATAACTTATGAATGAAATCATTCCGATAAAATCAATAAAGATATCTAAAATTATATGCAGAATAAATATAATCATTTGCCAAATAAAACTAGCCTGAGTTCTCTAAAACTTTTTTACTTAATAACTTAATCTATAATCCTGAGAATTATTCATGAAAAACTTAAGATAGAATAAAAAATTTGATATATTTGAGAAATAGTTAAATAAATTGAGAAAAATATTAAGAAATTATGGTATATTTCGTATTTTGTTAAAGATAAAGAGATCGAGAGTATTGAATGATGAATACTTTAGACTTTTGTTTTCAAATTTAATTGTAGGATTCTCATTAAATTAAGAATTTTTTAACAATTAAAAATTAAAATTAAGTTTATAGTTTTAGAAGAGGGCCTTGAAAGTCACTAATCTTGAATATTTTCTCTCTTAAAATATAAGATTGCTTAGGACTTCGTTAGTCAGCCATCATTTTTTTAACCCTAGCTCATTAAATATAATCCAGTCTCTTGAAAAAACTATTTTTCTGCTAATTGTAGTTCGAATTGTAAAACTTCTTCCTATAGCCTAGCCTTTGTTGATCATATTTTAAATAAATTGCTAAAATTGGCTTATTTATTTTTGCTATAGATTTCTTAGTTTTTTCAGCATTTTTCGTAATGATGTTGCTTTTAACATACGTAGCAATGAATTTTCTTCTTATATATTATTACACGTCGCTTTTTTCAACGTCCATTGGTACAAATCTTTAATATCCAAAGCTCTTTAAATAATTTCATTTTATAACATCTATTTCTCTACAGTTCTTTTATTTAGTACTAGAATATCGAAAATTAAATAAAAAAATTTGAGGAATTTGATTAAATAATTAATCAATATCGTTTAGTTTTTCAACCATTAAAACTTAAACTTATTTATAGTCTCATCTATACATAATTTTAGTTTTTAGCCTATTTTATCTAGTATTTATTCTAATTTCCCAACTCTCAATCTCTATTTTTAATTCTTATTGAAGATTTGTTATTCTTTGATGCACTGATTCTGCAAACGATTCTTAAGATTAATGTTATTCTTATTTTTAATGTTTTTTCTATTTGAATATGTTTTTATTTTTATTTTTAAGATATTAATTAAGAGAGATCTGTTGATTCTTAGAAGCCATTTTTTTAACAATAAAAATTGAATTTTATAATCATTATCTTTTAATTATAAAATTTAAAACGTTTATTTAAAATTCTTAATGGTCTAGCAGACTAAAAATAAATAAGCAGTTCCTAAAGATATATTATTTCATTAATAATGAAACAGTTTAGTCTTAGAAAATGTTCTACAAAATGAAAATATTAACTATTATCAGACTCATTTAATATCTTAAAATTAAGTTAATCAATCCTTTTTAATATAATAATAAGGATAATATGAAAACTAAGATTATAAAGAGCGTAGTATCTCAATTATACTCGGACCTTTAATTAGTTTTTTTTTGTTGTAATTCTGCTTTGTAATTTTCTTCTAGTACTAGTTCACCCTCAAAAATATTATCGTCTATAGGATCTTAATCGGAGTACTATCTTTAAGTGTCTTTAGTATCTGGCATCTTTTCACTTTGTGATACTTTATGTCTCTCATCCTGTCCTTCTTTACTCCTAGAAAAATTCTTACTCCATTCTTTGCACATAGGGTATTTCCTAGACCATAGCTTTTATAAATTTTTGTGTGAGGATTACTCTTTCCTATTTATTTAATATAATTGATTTAAGGCTATCACCTCCAATTAGGTTCATTGTTAGATAAATTTTTAAAGCAATTGAAAATAATTTCTAAAAAAAGCTTCACAGCCTTCCTCAGTTTTTTGCTACATTATGAGTATCTGTCTGTATCTTTTTGCCTTTCATTTTTTAGTATTGAACTGAAATTAGAATTACTGCCGAATATTTGATAATGCCAATTTCTTAGGCTTCTTCAAATTTATTAATAAATCTTTTTCCATTTAGTATCTTAATCTATAAATACTACTCTCAGGAAATGACATATAGCTTATTTATTTCATTTCAGAATTCTGATTTCCAGATGAATCTTGGAAATATCAAGTCTTTTTACAATACCAGCATTTGGATCTCCTTTTCCTCCTTCTGTTTGTGCTGGTTATAATTCTGTCTTAACATCAATGAGATCATTATGAGATAAGTTTTAAAAAAATAAACTTTTTTTGATCTCTGCAAATAGATTTTCCATTATTCTAGTTATTTAAATCGCTCATAATCTCTTTCACATCAACATAATTGATCAATTTAGTTTTAAGGCTTTAGTTTTCTTACTTCATTAAGTCATAGTATCATCAAGTTGAAATTTACTTTCTAAGCATTTGTAATAGCAATGTTAGTTATCGATTTTCTTCTTACATATTTAAGAGCTTTTGATAATCAGATATTAAATTGCTTAAAATATGCTTTTTTGTTGCCTGTAAGATTTATAAGGTAATTTTTCCTTTTTATTATACTATAAATATTTAAAAGGGAGGAACAATCCTCCAACTGAGATTAACTTAGCGCATAATACCAGGAAGTACTTCAAGAGCGACAAACTGAGCAAGAATCTTGGTAGGAGCCAAGAGAAAAGAACTGGAGGCATTGAGTAACGGTTGTTGAAATGATGCCAGTCGATTAGATCTCTATTGGGCATCATTTCGACCATGCCCTATTATAAAACAGAATTTTCAAAGAAGTGAAGCACTGGAGGAAATTTCCAAAGAGAAATTTTATTAAGTTTAAATAAAATTAATTTAAAGAGCTGCGAACCATTGAGAGTGTTTGCGTCCTATAAATAAATTTATTTGTAAATATTAAAGAAACTGTTTACTAGCAAGTTTGATTATTTTAAAAAAGATTAAATTATAACAAAAGTCAAAATTTTGCTTTAATCCTCTTAACTTTATAGATTGCCAAAAGTTCACTCGCTTAGTATAGCTTTTATTTTTTTTTTTTGCGATTTGCGATTTGCGACAATGTGCTTGAATAATGCTTTTGCTAAATAATTTAAATCATTAAGAATATCAAAAATGTAAATTATTGAGAAGCTAAAGACTAAAAGATATCAGAAGTACTAAATTACAATAAAGATTTTAAATATTTATATAAAATATATAATTCATTAGGTTAAAATCTTTGCTTTACCTGATGTCCTAGCATGTTATTTAAATTCTTATGAATTAAAAAAATTAGAAAAAAAGTTAATCTATACGAAGCATCAAATTTAAGATCCACTTCTATATATTTTTAAATATTAATAGGAATATTGTTAGCTTGATATTTTATTTATTTTTCAATATTATTAATTATAAACTTATAATTAACAAACTTCGATTTTTATAAAATTCTAGTGTAATTTTTTTTAGTGAACGACAGGGGATTTTATAAAAGATTGTTGAAATTAATTTATTAATTAAGTTCTAATAAAGTTAATTTTTTGCTAGAAGCTTGAAAAGTTTTCAAAAGTCTGTAAAGTTATCCTTTTTCTTATAGTAAATAGGCTTTCTTCCAGTGTTTCTTGTTTTCTCTGTCAGATCTTTTCATCTCTCGATGGAAAGAAACCGATTTCTTGCGTTAAATCGATCTTCGGTCTACTTTATTTTCTCTTGCTATAGACATTTCCTTCATAAGAGCAATCGACTTTTGCAAATGTTGCATAATTTCAGATTTCTTTAGGTTTTAGTTTTGTTTGCTCTTTTACTTTCTCTATTTCAATTGAAGCACAGTAACTCTATTAAGATTCTTGTCTGAATTATTTCAGTTTTACTTAAATCTGTGTATTTATTTAATCTTGCATCAACCATTTTTTTTGTATTTTCCTTTCAAAATTATGATTTCGTTTTCCATAATCTAAACTCTTTCTCTTAACATTAATAATCAATTAATGTTTCTAAATTTTCAGCAAAAATGAGGCCTATTTTCTTCAATGTGATTCTCAACTTCTTCTTTTTATTGTATTTAATCTTCTTCCAAAATTAGGAATCTTATTATCAGTATTCATATTAGATCTTACATCAAAGTTGGATGTATGTTTTTTATAGCTTTCTCATCCAAGTTGCTCTTATTTGTTTTGGTGTTAAAGTGACTTATTCCCAATTATTAAATCGGAAAGTATTTTTAAATTTCTTTGGCAGAATTTTAGTGTCTCACGCCTATCATTATCTTCTATTTTCAGGTGGTGGGCCAGGAATACGCTACATTTATGGAGGCAGCTATAGTCTGACCCATTATTTTGTTCCTTAACCTTATTAAATTCTTCCTTCTCCAAGAGCAATCCACCTTCTAAAGCTTCCATTTTAAATATTTAAAATTTTTGAATTTAAATAAATATAAAAAACTTGAATAAGCATAAAATATATTTATAGTCAAACTCTTGGATTTACCTATGAAAAACTATATAAATCTACCATAAAATTTAATCACTATAACTAAACTATAAAATGAAATGAGTTTTCTATTAATGAAAAATGTGTAAATATCTATTTTTATTTGTAAGTTATTTTGCTAGATTCAACTAATAAACTTAATTTTTTAGGATTTGATAATAGTTACTATTAGCTTGATCCCAGTATTAAAATTATATTGCAAAAATAAATATAAAATACTAAATATTTCCGATTATTTGTTTATTAAAATGCATTCTTAAAAAAATCAAATTTATTGGTATATAAACTAAATAAATAAATAAAAAAAGTTATTTTTGTTAAAAGTTTTATTTATATCAATCTGGTAAATTATAAATTTTATGAATATAAAATTTAAAAAAAGTTGATGACTAAAAAATATTTTTAAAGATTAAATATTATTAATAGAAATAAAGCATATAAAATAAAATATGAGTCTTAAATCTTTATTAAGTAAATAATAGATTTAATTTTTTTTTAGTTTTCTTAATTAGATGATTATTGATAAAAAATACATGTAATTTAGTATACTTTTTACATAACAAGCTTTCCATTATTTTTATAGTAAGCTTAATTTTTTGTATAAAAGTTATGTTTCTTAAATGAAAGAAATAAATCTGTTCAGACTTTCGTCAACAATTTTTTTAATTTTATTTTTCATTCTTATTTAAATTATTCTCCTTTAATGATGAGAAGAAAGATAGAGTAATTTAAGAAAAATTATTATGTCAAGACAAAGTTAAAAAAAATCTTAAAAATATTTACTAACTTCTATAAGTAAATGAAGCACTTACAATTAAAGATGTTAAAACTCTTTTGTATAAATTTAATTTAATTTAATTATTCTCCTCTCTATATTTTTCTAGTTCTTCATATCTTACATAAATATCTAGACTACTCATAAAAAAATGTATAACTTTTTTCTCTAATTAATAGCTATTATACCAAAATAAATAAATAAATAAATGAGATTATAGAGCGCGTAGCACCTCAATGGTGCGCAGCTCTTTAATAAAGATTTTTAAAGTTAAAAAAATTCTTGCTGAAATCTTTCACAATGCTAGCATTCTCTTGTAAAATTGTCTTCTATAGGGCCGCAATCGGAATGCTACCTAAAGAGACCTTAGTATCTAGCATACTTCATCATTAATGCTACTTGATGCCTCTTCGATCTTGTCTTCTCTTCTCTTGACTTGTTCTTCACCTATGGGGTACTTCCTGGTACCAGAGTTTAAGTCAGTTTGTTGGAGGATTGTTCCTCCCTATTTATTTATATATATTAATATAATCCAAATTTCTCTTTTTTTAAGTTAATAAATACTAAACTTAATCTATTTCCTTATTTAAATCTAGAGCAATTAGGAAAATTACAAGAACATTTCAATCAACAAATATAAAATTTAAGATACATATTTTTAAAGATTTTGCATGAATAGTTATCTCTAATAAAGCAGCATTTGTCATAAATTAAGGTATTAACATATTTAGAAGTGAGTAAATATTTGAAATAAAATAAGAAATATTAAATTTATCAATAATAAACTTACTAAGTAAAATGCCAACAAAATCTTCACTTAATATTTACATATAATATAAAATGGCTTCTAAGAAATAACAGAACTTTGAACAAAACATTTAAACAGGAAAATTCTCTAAAAAATAAAAAAGTGAAATAATTACATTGAGTGAAAGTGAGAAATATGATTGATATGACGAACAACCAATTGGAAATCCAGAATTAAAAAAACTTCCGACATAAATTCAAATAGAAATATTATCTAAGTCATTAAAAGAGTTTATGTTTAAAAATAGATAACTAACGATAAAGTAGAAAAATTAGAAAAACTAATAACGTCTTTACTTGAGAAACAATATTAATAATCATAAGAAATAGAAGACAAACTGGAACAAAGAATTCTTTAAATTTAATAATAAATTCAGGTAACACCATTTTCGTTTTAACAGAATTAATCAGATCCTATGGAAATAGAAAATAAAGCCCCAAATTAAAATAAAAAGTAAACGTTTATTTAAAATAACTAATAAATTTAAATTAAGTAAGTATTACAGGAATAATAGTTTAAAATAAGAATAAAATGTTATGTGTGCAATAAATAACATCAATGAAAATACTGCTACTAAATAAGCGAAATTTAAAGAAAGAATAAATAAGATATTTTTAGAAAACTATTTAGGATATATACAACATAAAGCGGAAACATTTATAGAAAAAAACTATTTAATTCAAATCTTAATCCTTGGATAAATAATTAGGACTACATGCAAGATGAAAACTATTCAGAATATTAAAGGATGGTGCACTAATGAAGTGCTACACCGCCTAAATAAGCCTAGTAGGAATTCAAGACAAACTAATAGAGACAAGTAGAATAGGTCAGATGGCTGACTACAAAGGTTTTAACAAAGCTTTTAACTTTAACTTTTTTTACACAAAATTCGTTAAATGCATCTATTTAAATATATAAGTGACTTGATATTTTCAACATTAAAGAAATGAAATAAACCTTTAAGTAAAAATTTTAATCTTGCAAATAAAAAAAGTTTTAGCAAAAATTCAAAAATAAAAAAAGGTATAAGTTTGGAGATGTCAACAGATTAAATATTAAATATCTTTAAATAACTAAAATACTAAGTATAATTACAATAATTTAAATATTTAATAATATCTAAAGTATATTCAATTAACCTTTTATCTACTTTTATATAATTTAAATTATTTTTATTTCAAAGAAAGTAATTAAAAAATAATAAAAATGTAAAATTTAAATTTATCAAGAAAAATAAAAGTTTAGAGTTAGAGTTTTAAGAATAGTTTAGTTTATCAATAAATTTTGCTAAATTATGCTAAATAAATAATAAAACAGCAGAGAAAAATAATATACTAATTTAAAAAAATTATTTAAATAATTCGTATTTTCAGATGAAGATTACTTTAAGTGAACAAAATATTTAAAAGAAATAGTATAAACTAACATTTTATAATTTTCGATAAAAGCAAGATAAAATTAAAAAAATAATAGAATAAAGAATTTTATTTTAACTAAGAAATTTCGTTTTAAAGTTAATAAAGGAAGACAATAGAAACTAAAGATAGTAATTTGAGTTTAAATATATAATAAATTAAAATAGATTAAAATTTAATAGTTTGCAAAAAGAAAAGTTTAACATTAAAAGATGTGAAATTTCTTTTAAAATGGTTAAAATATTATTAAATGAAATATAAGAAATAAAATAGTAAATATTTAGTTATATTATTTTTAATTAAAGTGTCAACTGTCTTCTACTTTAAGTTTAAATTCTAATCTTAGCAAAATAAAGTTCTAAAAGTACTTCAACTTTTAATTTAAAAGTATTTGAAATAATAAGAGGAGACTAGAATAGTATAAATTAAAGTTGTTTCAGTTATGAGAAAAAAGTGTGGGAAAGTTAGATTATATACTTTAAAATTCAGATTTTTTATAATTTAATTTTTTCTTTTTTAACGAAAGAAGCTTAAGGATGGTTTCTATTCATTTTTTTGATCTTAATTAAAAAACAAGCAGAAGAAATAAATATCTCCCGCGAAAGCATCTAATAATTAACCAGACGTTTTTAACGTTTTTTATTTGCTACAAGTGGATAATTAGAAACTAACAAAAGAAGCTTAAGATGTGAAATAAATGCTAAATCTTTTATGCTAACCATTATAAATGAATGGAAGTTCTAGCAAAAATAGACCTAATAGACTAATTTCTAATAGAAAAAAGCTAGATTAATCTACTCGAAGATAAGATAAGCAAAAAAGGTTAGAAGGATTCCATTTCCTATTTTTTCCTTCGAAATACTTTATATCATTTTCTAAAAGATTTTAACTATTTTAAAATTGAAAAAAGAAAACAAGGTAGACTTTAGATACTTAGATGGATAAAAAGACATTGAGATATAATAATTATAGCTTGATATTATCACTTAGTATAGTTTCTTCTAAACTTGTATAAGTAAATACTTAATTCTATAGATGTAAGGGAATCCCATTTTTTCTTAAGAAACTTAAATTTGTTATAAGATTGTTTATTGAATACTACACATGCCGAACTACTCGTTGTAAAGTAAGATTTGTCTATAACCAACGTTATAACATGTCGTTACGATATAATAAGGTGAAGTCCATGAAATAACTGGAACTGGAACACAAATCGTTCAGCATCAGTAAGCACATATCCTTGTACATTTCATCCTTATTTCTATTTACAAAAATCTTAAATAAATTCCTGCCATTCCACTCTAAGAATGCTCTAGTTTGCTTTAAGCATAAAACTAAGATTACTAAATTGCCACTCCAAATTCAACAGGTAGATTCAGATGAGATTTAAGAGATACTCCAACACCCGCTTCAACTAGAATTCGATTAAGTCCGCCTAAAGCATTACATTCTACGTAGCCGTTAGTATTTAATGAAGCTTTTATTCCTTAACGACTTGCTTCAACTCTAAAATTAGAAATGGCTGAATAGTATAAATCCATCTAAACTACAATAAAACCTATCGGAGTTGGTACAATTATTAGAGGTATCATTCTAATTCTATTAGAACTTTTACAAAGGGTTTCCTAAACTGGTGATATAGAGCTAATCAAAGAATCTATCACTTTATCTTTGCTTTGCTAAAAATTTTAAAGCTAATTCAACGTATTGTTCTAAAAATTGATGATAAAGGTTTCTATGATCTTGTCCAAAGACATTTCTTATAAGATTTGCTAAGAGCTTTGACTAATTTCTTAAATGAGGGGCTAAATGAAATTCATGCTTTGATTCTTTATTTCAGTTACATTTATATTGTAACTCTACTTCATTGGCATTAAGTCTTCTATTGTCTAGTCAAACAGCTAGTTTCATGTATTAGCACTAATTATAGTCTAAACTTATTGAACCTACTAACTTATTTTACTATTAAATAGATCTTAAAGCTGGCCGTACTAACTTTTTATGCTGCTAAAATTTTGAGAAAATTAACTTATGTTCTATTAGAAGAAGCTGAAGTCAAATAAGTTTTTCCCTTTCTAACTATTACATTTTTTCTGTGCTCTAAGATTGTTTATATTCCTTAACTAGTAATAAGTTTAGTTTGCATTTCCTGATGTATTTGCTTCAAAAGTATTACTAACTTTAAAGACAAAATCCTTTAAGTAATTGAAAGATTCTCTTATTTTAAGGAATTACTAAACTGTTTCAGTCTCAGCTTCTTAGAATGCTTGCTATAGTAGATTTTATGGAGTTGTGATGTTATATTTCTAAAGAAGCAAATTCCAATCAATATTTCCATTTATTAACTTTTGTAGTTCCAAATAAACCTCATTGCACTAACTACTTTATTGTTCCCTTTCTGCTTAACAAGTTTAATTAAGCTGCTTTATTTAATCTTCTGAGCTTATCTATTCCTGGACTATTTTAACTTCTAAGTCTAATATTTAATCTTGATATAACTTCTTAAGTTCAGGTAAAGTTGTGTTTATCTTCAAGTCTAAATCACTTAGTTCATTCTTTAAATTTTCATTTTGTGCTTACAAATTTTGAGTACTTTAGGTGATGTTAAGTTATTAATTCTAAGCTACCTAAATATCACTTTGAGTTTCATTAGCAGATGCTTAGAGCTAAAGCTAAAGTTAGTTTTAAGTTTGTATATTATCTTGTATTTATAACTATTAATCTTATAGAACTGTTAAATATTCATTAGTTTGAGCTATACTTTAAGTTTAATACTGAGTGCTTTATGATTTTATTGAGTTTCTATATTCTTCTATTTATTCATTTATGCGTGTTAAATTCTAACTTTGCTAGTTTACTGTAGACTACGCTTTTCTCTTTTCCTTACTTTCTGTTTCTTTTTTCGAAGTAGCATTTTATAAAACCTCTCTTTAATAAAAAAGATGCACTAGTTCATTAACTGAACTTTCTACTTTTGCTAAGTTTTATTAATGTACAGCAAAGCTTCCACTAAGCGCTTCTTGATATTAGCTAGACAGTTTAGATAAACTTTCTATACTGTATTTGACTTTTTCTTCTAGTTAAGATAGATCTTTTAGAGCATTCTCATAGTTTTGCTTCATCTTTTTCTTCTTACCATTATTGGTTTTATTTGTTTTCTTGGAATTAAGTAATTACCTTCTTTCCTAGCCTAGTTCTTCATTGATAGCTTATATCTCTTATATCACTGGTTAGATTTATTTTTCTAATAAGTAGTTATAATCGTTTTATATGCGCTACACTTGCTAGGCTTATTACTGCAATTAGTTTTAATATTAGTTATAGCTTTCATTTAAGACTTACTAAGCTTCGCTTTTTTCGTTTTATATTTGACTTTAAGTAGCTTATTCTTGATTTTTCAGTTCATTATTTAAAGTATGATTAAGCTATTAAATTTCAGTAGCAAGTTGCTCTTTTTATTAATTAACCGTAGCATTTGCTTACCCTTAAGTTATTAGACTTTCTAGCTGCGTATTCTTTTCTTCTAGTTGCTATTAAGTTTATGTTCTTTAAAGTTCTTACTAAAACGATTACTTTTACAAATCTTATAAATTGTTAGTATAGTTATCTACTTTTCAATCTAGTTTAGTAGTTAATTATGGTGTTTCTTCGTTTATCAAAAGTTCAGATTACTAGATTTCAGATATTACTTAATCTTCCATTTTTATTTAATTTATTTATTAGAGAGTATTGCCTGCCTTTTTTATATTCTCTAGGTATCCTTAAAGCTAGTTGTTTGTTTCTTAGGTTAGTTACTTTTCTTGTTCTAGTTTAGCTAAATCAGATTGCACTTATTCAATTTATCCTTCCAACTATGCTTTCTATATTCTAAGCAAAGTTGTTTTATCTTCTACTTCAGTCTTTATTTTATCGTTTATGTTGCTTATCTAATCTTGATATCATTTGATATCATTCAAAGCTTACACTCTAATAGTATCAATTTGAAGATAGCATTATTATAGAAGTTATTCTATTTTATTTTTAAGCTAAGCTAGATTATTTTCTAGAAGCTATTTTGCTTGATCAAACTATAGCTTATACTACTACACTTTATCTTTAATTCTATTTTTACTTTCTTCGAATGTCGGTTTTATGCTTTCCAAATAAGATGTTATCTCTTAAATCTTAAGCAGTACTGTGCTGTTAACTGTCACTATTTTATTATTCATGAAGTCCTATATTTTCACTCTTATTTCCTCTATACTTTCTTCAGCAAACTCCTTTAAAGCCAGAATCTTCCAGACTTAATGAACCATTTCTTATCCGAAGTCTTTTTTGCAAAATTAAATGAAAGATTCACCTTCCAAGTCTATACCTACAGAGGCTCTAATATAATCATCCATTAAGTATAATGAATATTTTACACTCAAATCCTGAGACCAAAAATATCAGCAATCTCTTGTCTCTTTTCTAGAAGAGTGATTCCTCCTAGTTCTCTTGCTTAATAGGTTTAAGTATAGTTTTACTCATCGTCTTCTTAAAGTCCTACTTACTCAGATAGTTACATCAGCATTAATATCTCTTGCTTTGAATACTTTTATTTGACTGAAAACTCGTAGTCAGTTTCAAGATCAAAAGATACTGTTATGTTTTCCCCGTTTTCTTAGCTTAGAGCTTTGAAAGACAAACTAGACATTTCTTTGGTGCTTTCCAAGTAGCCAGTTTCTTTGTTAACAATCTTAGTTCTATTTGCCTATAAACTAAGGAAGTTCTCTTAACTCTCTGATTCATTCAATAGATTTCTTACTCTTGAATAACTTGAGAAGGATTCATAGTAAATGTTTTAAGTCTCAAGTGAGCTTTTATCATAATTGACACATCAATCTCTATTTTCTTAAGTTAAAGATTCATCACACTCAGAAGAGTTCTCAGCATTTCCTTTTAGTCTGGCATTTCGAGGCTAGGAAAAGCTGCCAGAAACTTAGCTTTATTTAACCATATATCTCTTTACTGTTTATCTTACTTCATTCTTAAACATTAAATCCGAGTTGTTACTGCATCTGAAGCTTAATATTTCAGTACTATTTATGTCTACTCTTACTTTTGCCCATGGAGGATACTCATCTGTTTCGTTCAAGCCTGTAAGATTAGCACTGGTTGATGGTTAAGCAAGGAAGTGAATCTAGGTTTCGTTTTATTCTAATACAACTAATTCAATGTTATATAGAGATCCATTCTATGTGGTATTTTCTGTTGTTCCATTTTAGATGAAGTGAGTAAAATCTTAGGCTTCAGTCTCATTCTAGACTGTATCGTTTTGCAATCTTCTTTACTTTTATTACACGAAGTTAGAAATTCTCATTGAAGACTAATAGGAAATAACATGTCCTGGACCTGGAAGCTTTTACTTATCTTCTTATTTATCAGAGATTAGTAAAAGGCAAGCAAGAACCACACAAACTAAAACAAGAATGATAAAAGCTATTACTAAGCTAATCATCCATTTCTTCTTTTTAGAGCATGTGACTTTCTTTTCAGAAGCCTATTCCCAATTGACCTCAACTTGAATATCCTATTGCTAGCTTAAGGTTTCTGTTCTAGAAGTTAAAGAGGTTTGAAAGTTTTGACTTTGATTTGGTAACTGAAGTTTATCTTATAGCTTTAGCATGTTAAAGTAAATAATGTATATTATAATTTAAAATAAATCTACGTATATATAAATCTGATTAGATTTGATAGATAAATGTTATACATAAATGGCTGTATAACTAATCTAATAAGAATATAATTAAAGCTATTAAATCTAATAAGTGCTATTCTCTATGCTTAATATATTTTTTATTATATTTATGAAAAATTAAATTGCATCTAAGAAATATCACACCTCTCAAAGGATGTAGCCATCTACCTTTATCTCCTTTAGTTTGAAATAAAATTAGCAAAGGGTGTCAGGAAGCTTTATTACGAACTTGTAATTTAATTTTATGCTTATTGGATTAAATCTTTCTAAGAGCCAGAAATAAATAATACTACAAAGTCCTTCTATCTAACTAAGGAAATATTTTTCTTTTATGTTGCATACTCGATAGATTTTTCAATTCCTCTTGAAGTTATAAATTCAAACTGATTACAATCCTTATTTTTGAATAGCTAGAAAAAGAATTTATAAGATACTAGGACCTTAAAAGGAGTAAGGATAAGAAATGATAAGGAGTAAAGAAATGGTATTAATGTGGTTGTAAAGTAAAGATAAAATTATTATAAAAAAGATTTATTTTATACCATAATAACTTAAATATATTGCTTCTAGTCTAGCTTCAAATATACTTTAATCCACCAATTAAAAAAATATGATAATGTCACTAACCATAGAGTTTAAACTCGAGGCTCATTTTTACCAGTTGATGAATTCTAAATAGATAAGGAGTGATTGACTTTTTAAATAAACCTGAATTTTTATTAATTATAACTGTTTCAGTCTTACTTGTTAATATCTTATCTTCTATAGTGAGATTAAAGTACACAACATTATGAGTCTAATAAACTAATACTTTGTATATCTTTCTATATATAATCCTAGATATAACGAATAATTTAATAACGAAAATACTAGATTTTAGTAGATATCTATGAGCATTAAAGCAAACTAGTGAGGTATAAGATACTCTCCTGCTTAATAAAGCATTTTACATTATACATGCTTTAAGCTTTTAGTTTTATAAGTAAACACTAATTATTATTTAATCACCTTCGTATACTTTAATCTATTCTATAACTATACAAGTTATAACAATTTGAAAATATAAACTAGGAAAATAAAAACCATAAATGTACTTATAAAGGATTAATACAACAAAGGAGGTAGGTTAAAATAGTAAAAAATAAAAGAGATTAATAAGAATAAATCAGTTTATAGTAGTAACATAAAAAAGTTAATGATAGAAATAGAAATAGAAATAGAGATAAAAGGTATATCATAGTTGATTTGGTATCAATGCTTATATTCTAATTTAATAAAATATAATATGCAAAGGGATTAATTTTTGCTTTAGTACTTCAATACTTTATAATTGGGTAATTAAAGCAAGATAAAGATGAATAGTACGATGCTATTACCACGAGATAGAATATTCTAATAGTTAGAACCTTAAAAAATAATTTGAGCTTATTTAGTTGAAAGCTTCATAGCCAGATTATATTACATGAAGTATTTGATCTAAAGTTTTAAGAAAAAGCTTAATTCTTTCAAATTTAGAAATATAATATATTTATTACAAATAGAAAAAGGTAGATAGTGCTGTAGTAAAACTAAAAAAAAATTATTTCTGATATAAATAAATAAATAAATTTGATTATAGAGCGCGTAGCACTCTCGTTGGTGCGCAACTCTTTAAAAAAAATGTTTCATACTGACAAGAATGTTTGTTACTGATAAAATTATCAGATACTGATAAATTTGTTCAATAATGGTATAATTATTCAGTACTGATAAAAATGTTCAATACTGATATAATTTAAGAATACTCGTAATCTTTAATACTTGCTGGAGGTCCAAGGACATGGCAGGATTGTGTCTCATTGCATCACCAAAGCAGAGGACGACATGTGTCAATTATGGGTACTTAAATTCCCCACCTCTGATGAAGCTCGCAGTATTATTTCTTTTTCGTTCCAGAATTAAAAATAAACGAAACCAAGCCAGTGTCGAAGTTCTAAGAATCTTATGTCTCGAGGCCAAACCAAAGCAGAGGAAGACATAAAGTCGATTATGGGTACTTAACTTCCCCAACCTCCGATGAAGACGACCTTGTTGTTCACCTTCGAACAATTATGGCGGTTTTAAAAATATTATATAATAAAAAAGTAAATAAGAAATCAATTTATACCTTTTTTTATAAATTATTCTATATCAGAATCCATCAATTTTTTTATCTCTCTAGATATTGTTTCTTTAGATTGAAAATAACTAGGCTATTGATTCTTTATCTCTATTAATTTAATTTTATATGTTGGCTATCTAATAAAACCTATACATGCTAAGAATTCTTACTTTAATTAAACAATCTAGGTAGCTTTAATTATATCATTTTACTTTGAAATACTTAGAGGTAATATTTAAAAGCATTGATCAAGCATAATAGTTAAATTTGTGTTTTGAAGTAGCAATAATATTGATATTAATTAGCCATATTAAGTTTTGGTCTAAAGTTATCTATTGTGATATATATTATGGACTTTATACAGTCATACTACTGTTTTTATAAAATGAGAGAGGAGAATGATATTTTTTCCATGCTTATCCTATAATTATATAGTTTATTAAAGCAATAATTTGGTAAAATAACCTACAAATAAAAAATAACCATAATTCAGCTTCTATACTAGAACATAAAAATAGACTTTGAACTTTATTTAATAGGCATGAAGCAAATAAATGGTTATATAAAAATTAAATTTCCTCAGGTATACAAAATAGAACAAATTTTATTGAAAATATAGAAAATATTTAACTATAAGCTTTTATAGATTTATCTCTCCTAGTATTCTACCAGAAAACATAATATAAAAATTTATAAGGAAAATGAAGAAATAATTGACTTGAAATAGCAAAAAGCTTACATAAAAATTAAAAATATAGTAATTATAATAAAATAATGGCTTTAGATATGAATAATATAAGACCTAATTTTATAAATAAATAACTTAGTTGACCAGCTAATGAAGCTTTTAGAATAAGAATTTTAGATATCTAAAAAATAATAGAAATATTCATATGATGAAGTAAACAAAGTAAGATCATACTAAAATCTGACACTATAATAACAAATTTTTAAAATATAAATAGATAAATAAATACAACACAAAAAACATCTTTGTTGATTTGCTAGTGAAAAATAAAATAGTTCAAAGAATATTTTCTATAAAAAGAATGAATAGACTTATATAAATAAACTTAATATTTAAACTTACAATTTAATACTATAACTACGTCTAAAAGTAAGTATAGGTTTAAGTTAAATCTAAAATTGACAACTCTAAATATAAAATCTAATATAAGTTAAAATGCTAATTAATTAAATTACTTAGTAAATAATTTGAGATTTACAATATAAATTGTATTTTCTGAAATAAACATTTTTTAAATAATAAGATAAATATAAATTTTAAAAATGGAAATAAACTTTTTATATAGTTTAAACAAAATTAAGAAACATTTCAGAACAAACAACTGAAGTGAAAAAGATACAAGAAAATGTATAAAAATTTCTCACAATAAAATTATATTTCTTTAAATAAAAATATTAAAGCAATGTAATTAGAATAAAAGCAAATTATTTAAAAAAATATATAAGAAAAGAAATTCCAAATGAAATGATACAGAAAGTGCTTAGCTATGTTAAAATACATAATATAAAAAATAATTAAAAAAATATAGAAACATTAAAATTTAAAATGTTTTGAATAATAAAAATAATAAAAATGGAATAATTACTATTATTTTATTTAGTTGTCATTAAAATAATTTATTTAAATTAAATTTTAAAATACTTTTGATGGAAATATATAGCTATTTTAATGCTTTTAAATAAGATTTGCTCTAGAAGCATAAACAAAGTATTGAGCTTTAATTCAATTTATCAAGGATTTAAATAAATAGAAATATTTTTATAGCTAATTGGATCGAACAACAATATTAAAGTTATTTATTAGTGTGATAAAACATTTGACTTAAAGTGATAGGCAGTGGTATTTAATCATTTTTGCATAAAATTTTGATTGTCACTTTATTAAAAAACAATGAGAGAGAAAAATTATAATCTTTTGATATCAACCCTATTATAATAGTTCGGTAATACCACAATAATGTAAAATAATCTACAGAAGAAATAAGCTCTATAATTTTGCTATTTATAATAAAGCATAAAACCTTTATTATAATTTAAATAGGGTGCAAAGCCCTTTCCTTCAGATGCTGCTTGGAGGCACAACCAGGCAACAAAAAATAGCGCGGACGGAGGATAAATCGTAGAAAGAGAAATCAATAACATGAGAACACTAGAAGGAAGATTTGACAAGATGGAGAATTCTGAATGCCAGGAGAAAACCTTCTTCGTCATAGGTTGGGGAAATGATGTACTCGTAATTGCATATTGCACTGCAGGAAGATAAAACAAGGATAGAGAGACTCATAAAATTTTATTTTTCGACATTAAATAAAATTAGTTTAAAGAGCTGCGCACCAGCGAGAGTGCTACGCGCTTTATAATAAAATTTATTTATTTATAACTTTATTTAACAAGTTGCATAAGTAAAACAGAGACTGTATAAAGAATAAGGGTTCTCTTAAGCCACTGTAAAAAAAAGAAAGATTTCTATTAAAATCTTATTATAATATTTATCTATAAAAAATAAAGAAAGATATTCTAAAATTACATTTTTCTCTATATATGAAAGTTAATTTTCATATTCATATTATTTATATTAATTTATAATCATTATTATAATAAAAAAGGCTCCTAAGAAATAACCCGGAAAGAACTAACAGGGTATCGATTATTAATCTCGCTCATTGAATTTACTATCTTGAAATTGCAAATAAAAACTCTAGCAATAGTTTTAAAACTTAAAATTATGGATCGATTCTCTAACTTTTATTATACAACAACTATAAAATGAAAATCAATGATTAAAAATTGAAATTAACATTAAGGCTTCGATGTCGCAAGTTATTTGGTAACTGAAAAAAACGGAGTAAAACGTAAAAGAAATTAATAAGCCGAGCAATTATGATTAACTCCTTTCTCATTACAATCCTAATAACGATCATATGGTTATTGAAGAGAAGAATGAAAAAATTCTTTCGAATCCAAATAATTCTAAAAGCGTAAAAAATGTCTAAAAATAAGCTATGGCTCAAAGAACTGTAAAAATGGATGCTTCTACTGTTAGAAGATTGGGCATATTTTTAGAAGATGATGACATTTTTAGAAGAAACAATAACTAAATGCCTAAAAGCTATGAAATAATATGAATAAATTATACTGCTCTCTAGAAGGAAAAATCTACAAGAAAAAGATATGTAGTGCAGTGGACATTAATTACTATTAGATATAGTAAATGCTCAAAAAAGAAGGAAAAATTTAATGTTTGGGCCAAAAAGAGAGTGGGGCAAATTTACTATAGTCAAAAAAGTTTAAATTTGCACAAACCGTTAGGCATTAGAAGAAGGAAGCTCTGAAGAAGACTGTATAATCTTATGATTGCACGAAACATGCTATCATCTCATTAAGCAACTCAAAACTTATCAGCGATAAACCAAATAATGGTGATATCACTTTAATAATCTTATCTTATTTTATATTCATTTTGATCATTTTATTTCATTACAAAAAATTTTAGATATAAAATTCAGAAGAAACTGAGATAAAATACTTATCATAACTAAAAAATCCCTAAGAGACTTTACATATTCCTTAAATAAAAATAATAATTAACTAATTTAATTTAACTAAAAGAGTTTTTGAAACAGTAACTCCTTTAGATTAGACGACCCGACGTTTTTTTTTTAAGGAATAACGGGGATATCCTGTTGTTCTCAAAACTCAGCTATTAGGGAGCTCCATCGCTATAAGCAGCCAGGCTTCAAGTCCCTACCAAGAGCGGATAATCTCAGAGGCAGATTTCCCTTCAGAAAATGACTCTGATCAAGGACTTTCTCAACGACAGTAAAAGAACTTGTTCTTAACCATAAAAACAGAAAGTGTAGTCAAGAGGGCCAATATCAGTTTCCACCATCTTTTCAATTATTAAATAAAATTAATAATTTACCTTAAACTAGATGATTCTTATTACCTAAATCATTAAGAAAATAAACCAATTAAATAATAAAATGCTAAATTTAATTAATTTGAATTCTATCTCTAAATGCTAAGAAACTAGTGTATAAAAGACTATGATATAACTTATTTTATGTAAATAATAAAATTTAAAGATATAGCAACTACATAAGAGTTAGTTAAATAAGGAGAAGAAATCAATTTAATAAAAATGTTAGTGAAATGAAGTTACTGATACGAATCAGCTACTTCCTTATTATATGTTCGCTAAGTTCAAAATTCGTTCTTTTCATCTTCCAACTCTTATCCGTTGCTTCTTGTTCTTTTTTGTTGTTCTTCTTTAGGCTCCAGTAGCTTATTTTTATTTTACCTTACAGTTTCGATTCTCTTTTTTAGTAGATTCCTTTTTATTTGGAGGTCTGTATTCATTTATTTGTTGTGAAGAGAAATATTAATTTATGTAGAGTTGTTCATAAAATATTATTTTTTCCAAGTATTTTCTAGGAAATTAATCAGAAAGATTTCTAAGTGAGTCTAAATATTAGACAGATTCTAAGATATGTTGAAATGAATCTATAGCATGGACATAGTACGTTTTGCACAGTATAATGAGTTTATATAAGCAATATTGAAAATTATAAGATTAAGTGCTCAACTAAAGATTTAAATTACTTCTTTCCTGTATTCCTTGTTAAGTTTAGTATATTTTATAGCAGGAAACTTCTGAAGTCCTTCAAGTTGGTCTCTGAATATCTATGCAGTGGTCTCTATAGCTTTGAGTTGCTTATAGTTTGTTTCTATAGGTTCGATAAATTTGTCAATAGAAGGTTAGTTAGAAAACATAACTTGATGGTTATTAATTGCATAAAACTAAAGCATCTTTTTTACTTACTAAAGTACAAAGATTTTTAGTTTGAATTACATTAAGAGAGCCTTGCTATGGATAAGTGGTAGCTTATTTAGTTAAAAAGTAATGGCATGTATAGTAGACATTATAGCATTGGGAAAGATTTATAATTGGATTACTTTAATATGTTAGAATATCTAATATGGACAATTGAAAGCAAATTTGAGTTTGAAATAAATAATATAATTTGTAAAGTTAAAAGGCTATAACTAGTTAATTCTGTATATAGTTATTTTTATGGAAGAAGGAAGTATGGAACTAAAGCTTAAAGTTATAAAATGAAAGTTTAAGCATCTTAAATAAAATACTATATTATTTATAAACATCATCTGTTTTATAATTTAACCATTTGATGATCTAGATTAAATATCTTAGTCTTAATTAATTAGTCAATTTTTAAAAATTTACTTTTAGAGAAGGAAATTCATTCCTCAAGAGATTTATTTGGTCTTTCATCTCTTAAGAAAATAATTTATTCTTAAACTTACAGCAAGAAAATTCTAGTAGCTACAAGCCTTTCCATATATCGTAGAATTAACTTTGCTCATCTTTAATTTACAATTTTGGTTTTTTAAATTCTAAGTTCTTCAGCTTTAACTCTTTCAAGCTCTTACTATTTTTGAAAATATATTCTACACAGTCAGTGCCTTCTTAAGCTCCTCTCTCTATAGTTAAGTATTTTAAGTTTTTGAGTTATTGAATAATTATTTAAACTACTTCAAGATCAATTTTATAACAGTGAACTAGTTTCAACTTCTCTATCTAAGAAGTATTTTGCTAGAAAAATTCTTTGAAGGTATTACTGCTGAAATCCGTAAAAATAAATTTTATCGCTTTTAGTTTTCCATTGTTTTAAGCTAAGTATTAAAGTCACTTTTTATGATTCTCTAGACCAAGTCCTACTGTCAGTTAAGTCAGGTTTTAACATTTTCCAAAAATGCTAATAAGCTATTTAGATGTTAATCTAAGTATCTATAAGCGTAGCTTTTGAAGAAACTGACCTTTAAATTCTAGATAGTCTTCTAAAAACTGATAGTCACTTATTTAAGTAAAACAAAAGGAAAGAGTTTGTAAAGAACATTCGTTATTCAATTTTACGTACTTTGTTTTCAGCTTTTTGAGTCAATTTTTATCCAAATAAAAGTGCTTTAGTTTTTAAAGTTTAGATAAGTTTGAAAGATTGTTTCCATCTATTTCGCATTATGTGATCTTCAGTCATTCTAGATTAGGACACTGTTATAGAATATTGTTGATATGTCTATTTCAACAGTACCCTTTTAGCAGTAACTTATTTATTTAAGATCCATAAGTCTAACTTTTTATCTACTTCTTACCACATTTCTACTACTTCGTTTTTTCCAGTAGTTCCCCAAAATAACTAAAAAGGTGCTACAGCTTCTAATTGTAACTTAAGTTTTCAGCAGTGTCGCTTTTAGCATCATCAATTTAATTAAAATCAAAAATTAGAGCACTTGGATTATGCTTAGTTATTTTATTTAAGTTTAGTAAAATTTCATCTAATCATTACATTTCTGATGCTTATAAGCTTTCTTATTTATTTGCCGCAGATAAACTATTTTTGTAACTCCACATTTTAGATATCGATAATTTCAGCTCTTCTATCTTAATATTGAGCCACTTTTTTTAAACCATTTCACATAGACAAAGTTCTTTAGTTTCTAAGAAAGAGAAAATAGATTCTATCAAATAAGTAGGTAAAGAGTTAATGTGAAGACTAGAAATTTTCTATCTTTTCTATTTATCTTTCTAATCTTAAAGTTAAACATTTCTTTTTTGCTTAGCTGATTTAAAATCTTCTAAACTCAACATTTTTACTATTTATTTATTTTAGTAAATTTAAGAATTAGAAAAGGAAATGAGGATAATAGAACTAAAGAAGTAGGATGGTATTACTTAAAGATAAAGCAAAAGTTACTTACTAAGGTTATGGTAATTTAAATGATTTAACTTAGAAATAAAAGCACTAAGATATATAAATGATTAGTTAAAGGTAAATAGCTAAATAAATAATACAATTTATTAATTTTTAGATTATAAATCTAGAATAATATAAGTATATAAAAGCATTAACTTTTAATTTATTTTAATAAATGAAATCTAAGCTTTTTAATTTTAAAATTTAAACAAAAATTTAAAATAAAATAAATTTTATTTTTACAAACTTTATTCATTTTTATAATTAATAATTTTGAATCTGAAATATTTTTATAATATCGCTATTATAATAAATTTAAATGAATATGAAAAAAATATTTAAGATATTATAAAAAATATTTAAATATTTTTATGCTGTTAAATAATGATATTATAAAACTAATTTCAAGAAAATTACGTTTATTTATTAGACTTTTTTAAAAAAAATTAACTGATTCCAAATATAAAAAGTTAAACTAATATTAATAAAGAAGAATAGAAAGAATGATGAAAAAAATAAAATGACTTAGTAAATATGAAGTATGGGAGTCATTTTATATATAATTGTTGATGAATTTAGATAGAAGAAGTAATACTGACACTTAAAGTGGTTAAAATATTTGAATTAATGATTTAAATATTAAAATAATATTTTAATATTTTTATTTATAAGGGGATTAAATAAAATATATATTTCAGTTATAATTTAAACTAAGTTTTAATAATTTTAATTATATTTTATTTAATTATTATTTAGTCTAAATTTATTAAATATTAAAACTGATTTAAAAAAGATATAACTTTTTTAGATCAAAAATAGAAGATTAGGATTTAAAATAATTATTTTATTTTTTCTTTAAAATGTAAAATTTATGATTTAATCTAATGAATAAAGTTGATAATATAGAAAAAAATTAATAAAAATCTCATTAAAAAATATTGAAAAACAAAATTTTTTCTAAAAAAATTAGAAAGTTTATAGATAAATAATTTAAGAACAATTTTTATTAACATTCTTTTATTTCTTAATATTGAATTTTATTTATTTACTTTTTATAAAAATACAATAACTTATTTTATAAATTTGAGTTTCTAAAAATTTTAAATATTTAGTTTATTCTAGAATTTCTTTTACAAAGCATGTGATAATCTTTGAAATCTTAATTTTCAATTTTTTATTTAAAAATATTAAATTTCTAAATTTTAATTTTAAGAGTTTTTCGCTGAAATTTGTATTTAAAATTGTATAAAAATTTTTCTAAACATTATCTTGGTTAGAAATAATAGGTAAATAGCTATTTTAGATACCTTTTTATTTTTTTTGTTTTAATTATATTTTTTAATTAATAAATATAATCAAAAATTAACAATTCATATTTAACATCATATTAGGCTCAAAGATTTAAATTACTTGAAATTTTAGTCTAGCGAAAACTTAGAACTATCTAAAAATTTAGAACGGATATTGAAGCTTATAGATGATCTATTTAATAAATAAATTAAAAAGAATCCTAAGTTACTCCTAATTAAATAAAAACTTTAAATTATTTTAAATTATATTTCATTGTAAATGTCAGCAAAATAGATAAATTTAATTTTAATATAGTTCTATAAAAAAGGATTAAATTTAATAATTTTAAATCAACAAATTTGAGATAAATTATAAATGTAAGTACATCTCTTTTTAAATGCTTAAAAGAATTAAAAATTATTATTCTTAAAATAACTTTATTTTGCAAATTTCAAAAGAATAAAAATACAAATTTTTTTTAATTAAAATAGTCACAAAAAAATTAAGTAAAACTTTAAAGTTTTTTATTCAAAAATTAAATGATTTAATTATTTTATAAGATATATAAAATTGTAGTTTAAAAGAAAATTAGATTAATAATTTGTTAATCTTAAATAAATAAAAATTTTAATTTAGTTTATATCATAAATTTAAAACGTTTGAAGAAGCTTAGTTTTCATCTTTATCTTTAAGATTATTCTTGAAAAATTGAAAACGAAGAGTCTTGCTAAAAATTATCTTAGTATAATACAATGATTATAATTAAATGTTTTATTTTTTATCGTTATAATCGAAAAAAAATTAAAGCAGTTGAAACTAAGCTAGCTGTAGATAAATTAAATTGCATGGAATTATTGTAATTGAATATTTCTATAGAAAAATTAATAAAAAAAACAACAAAATTTAATTTTTTTAAATAATAAAAAATGATATTTATCTAAGATATTTTAAATAAGTCAATAAAAAATAAGAATATAAAAAGTCATCATGAATATTAATCTAAAATGTGTAAATTTATAAAATAATAAAATCCAAAATTACTATAGAAAACTTTTCAAAATAGATCTATTTAAAAAAAATTAAAGTAAAATAAAAATAAAAAAACGAAGGTAGCTAAAATATTTTATTCGATTGTAAATTTTTTAATTATGTTTTGAAATTATTTTAGTTTATTTTATAAATTTTTTTCATTTATTGTTTAAACTAAAAATAAATGAAGACATAGATACAATAAAATTTTAGAAAAAATATGATTTTATCCTCATATTTATAGAAAAAGAAAAAGCATTAAAGAAACTTTTCGTTTGAAGAAAAGCTTTAAATTTTGAAAAATAAAATAAAAATAATAAAAAACTGAATGAGATGTGGACTGTATACAAAAATATAGTTATTATTATATAGTTGTTCGAAGGTGAACAACAAGGTCGTCTTCATCAGAGGTTGGGGAAGTCAAGTACCCATAATCGACTTTATGTCTTCCTCTGCTTTGGTTTGGCCTCGAGACATAAGATTCTTAGACCTTCGACGTTGGCTTGACTTGGTTTCGTTTATTTTTAATACTGGAACTAAAAAGAAATAATACTGCGAGCTTCATCAGAGGTGGGGAATTTAAGTACCCATAATTGACACATGTCGTCCTCTGCTTTGGTGATGCAATGAGACACAATCCTGCCATGTCCTTGGACCTCCAGCAAGTATTAAAGATTACGATTATTCTAAAATTATATCAGTATTGAACATTTTTATCAGTACTGAATAATTATACCAGTATTGAACAAAATTTATCAGTATCTGATAATTTTATCAGAAAAAAACATTCTTGTCACTATGAAACGTTTTTTTTAAAGAGCTGCGCACCAACGAGAGTGCTACGCGCTCTATAATCAAATTTATTTATTTATTTTATATTGAAAAACTTATTTTGATTAAGATAATAAAGAAAATTAAGATTCGCTTTCAAAATTAACTAATATTTTTATAAATATAAAAGACTAAATTTAAAATAAAAATAAAATTTATTAAAAAATTGGTAAAAATTGTAAATAATACATTTTTTTTATTATTTGAATTTGAAAAAATTATAAATATTTTCATAAAGGTTCAATTAAAGAATAAAGTTCTTTCAAAATTTTAGTGAAAAAATGTAATTCTTCATTTTGAGATGTTATTTGAATAAATTTCTTAATGATTGTATTAAATTTTATAAATTGGAAAACTTCTCAAATATGCTGAAGATTTTCTTTACAACTTAAGCATTGTAAAATTCAGTGTTTAGAATTATCAATGATAAATGCTAAATTTGCAAAAAATAAACCATAAATTAATAATCTTAGGCTAAAGAAATAAAAGCATAAGCCTCTTACTAAATTTAATCTCTTTTTCATATAAAAATAATAAGAAAAAGACAAGAAAGTACAGAATAGCATTCATAGAAAATTATAAAGAAAGGGTAGGAGATAAGTCTTACTATAAGATAAAAAAGCAAAAATCTTTAAAATTTTCGTCATCTTGTAAAGGTAACCAACTACACGTAAACTAAGAAACCACTTCAATAATAGAAAGGGAAAATTCATCTGTTTCTTAGTAAAATTACAAAATAAGAAAATCTATCACCAAACAGGGTGAACTTATTTACAATTTTTAAGAAAGAATAGGAAAATTAAAGATTTATATAGAGCAACTTAATTTACTGCAGCATGCTAAAATAAATAACTTAATTAAAATTAAATCTTAGCATCTATAAGTTAATTTTCATCTAACTAAATTAAGGAAACTCTAATGATAGCCTAAATAACTAAGACTGATATCTAAATTAATAAAGAATAAAATTAAAAAGAATTTAAAGAATCGAGACAACTAAAAGAACGGAAAATTTTGAGGATTTTATTAAAAAAAGAATTAGAAGATAAAAGATACTGATATTTATATTATTCCAAGAGTCTACTAAAATGCTGCTTTGCTTTTAAAAATTTAAAAGACAAGAGAGTTCAAGACTTGATGAAAACTAAAAAGATTGTAAATAATCAGCTATAGAGTCTACAAAAAATTAGATAGAGAAGAGATCTTACTTAAATGAAGGTATATTAGTAGCATATAGAATCTAAAATAGTTAGTTATTAGAAATAAAAAATGTTCTGTATAAAACTTTTGGAATTCTAGGAAGTAAGATATAGGTGCATCTACTTTTTCTATTTATAAGAAGTATAGTTAATTTCTAGTTTTAAAGAGACTTAAGTTTTATTCTAAATTGATTATATCTATAGTCTATTTGATAAATTATGGTTATGAAGCTTTGATTTTAAAAAGTAGAATTATCTTTCCTAAGTAGTTTTTAAATTTAAAATAGTTAAGCATTGATTAAGATATAAGGAATATAAACATTTTTGGTTTAATTTGTTAACAATAAAGTTTATTCTTTTGTATATTTAAGTTTAGTAAAGGAGGTATAAGCATTGATAGGAAATAAACTATAAGATCCCTGTCTATTGGTATTTCTGTCTTTGATTGGTTTAGCTAGGTATTAAATTTAGACTATATAGGAAGTATTGAAAATAGAATAATTTGATAGTTGATATTATAAAAAGGTAATCTAGTCAGAGATATGGAAAATAGAGTAAATTGACTTGATAATGATTTTAGTTGTTAGTTGATATAATGAATGATAATATTTTATAGTCTACTATAAACTGATTTATTGTTAATAATCTCTTTTATTTATTACTATATAAAGTATTCTTGCTATAATAATCTTTTATAAGCACATGTATGTTTCTAGTTTGTACTTATAATAGTTATAACTAGCATGGTTATAGATTAAAGTATACGAAGTGATAATAATTAGCTTAAAGCATGTAATAATAAGATTCCTTAATTAGTTATATAAGTTTTTATTTAAGCATTTTAATCATATACCTTAGTTTTTAGTCTTGTTTATTATTTATCTTTTAAACCTTAATAACTCTAAAACTTATCTATACATAGAGCTATTGGTAAAAAGCCCTTTGCTACTTAAAATATATTAAGCACTTAGGATTATTATGGAAGAATAAGATATTTACTAATATACCTAATTACCAAAAATTAAGCCTTATTTATTAAGTCAATCACTTTATACCTATTTAGAGATTCATCAGCTGAGCATTCTAAGTGTATCTTAGTATTTTTAAGTAATCTATTCATAATGCTTTTGCTTAAGTAGCTTTTTACCTTTATAAGAGAACTTGGAAAAGCTCTTTTTATCTTGTATCAAAACTCCCTGAACTCTGTAGTAATGTTTATTTCTGGCTTCATAGAAATGATGAAGCCATATAATTTTTGGTAAATAAGCTTAATAATAATGATCTATAGAGTAAACTAGAAAGTAATAATAATAAAGATAAGTAAACATACAAGAATAGCACTTATTAGATTAGTAGCTTTAATTCTATTCTTATTAGATTAGTTATACAGCCATTTATGTATAACATTTATCTATCAAATCTAATCAGAACTATATCTCTATTATAACATAAATCCCTTTAAATTCTAGTTTAACCTATTTTATTATAATATGCAAAAGCAACAAGATAAACCTTAGTTACCAAAACAAACTCAAATCTTTCAAACCTCTTTAACTTCTAGAACAGAAACCTTAACCTAGCAATAGGATATTCAAGTTGAGGTCAATTAGGAATAGGCTTCTGAAAAGAAAGTCACATGCTCTAAAAAGAAGAAATGGATGATTAGCTTAGTAATAGCTTTTATCATTCTTGTTTTAGTTTGTGTGGTTCTTGCTTGCCTTTTACTAATCTCTGATAAATAAGAAGATAAGTAAAAGCTTCCAGGTCCAGGACATGTTATTTCCTATTAGTCTTCAATGAGAATTTCTAACTTCGTGTAATAAAAGTAAAGAAGATTGCAAAACGATACAGTCTAGAATGAGACTGAAGCCTAAGATTTTACTCACTTCATCTAAAATGGAACAACAGAAAATACCACATAGAATGGATCTCTATATAACATTGAATTAGTTGTATTAGAATAAAACGAAACCTAGATTCACTTCCTTGCTTAACCATCAACCAGTGCTAATCTTACAGGCTTGAACGAAACAGATGAGTATCCTCCATGGGCAAAAGTAAGAGTAGACATAAATAGTACTGAAATATTAAGCTTCAGATGCAGTAACAACTCGGATTTAATGTTTAAGAATGAAGTAAGATAAACAGTAAAGAGATATATGGTTAAATAAAGCTAAGTTTCTGGCAGCTTTTCCTAGCCTCGAAATGCCAGACTAAAAGGAAATGCTGAGAACTCTTCTGAGTGTGATGAATCTTTAACTTAAGAAAATAGAGATTGATGTGTCAATTATGATAAAAGCTCACTTGAGACTTAAAACATTTACTATGAATCCTTCTCAAGTTATTCAAGAGTAAGAAATCTATTGAATGAATCAGAGAGTTAAGAGAACTTCCTTAGTTTATAGGCAAATAGAACTAAGATTGTTAACAAAGAAACTGGCTACTTGGAAAGCACCAAAGAAATGTCTAGTTTGTCTTTCAAAGCTCTAAGCTAAGAAAACGGGGAAAACATAACAGTATCTTTTGATCTTGAAACTGACTACGAGTTTTCAGTCAAATAAAAGTATTCAAAGCAAGAGATATTAATGCTGATGTAACTATCTGAGTAAGTAGGACTTTAAGAAGACGATGAGTAAAACTATACTTAAACCTATTAAGAAAGAGAACTAGGAGGAATCACTCTTCTAGAAAAGAGACAAGAGATTGCTGATATTTTTGGTCAGGATTTGAATGTAAAATATTCATTATACTTAATGGATGATTATATTAGAGCCTCTGTAGGTATAGACTTGGAAGGTGAATCTTTCATTTAATTTTGCCAAAAAGACTTCGGATAAGAAATGGTTCATTAAGTCTGGAAGATTCTGGCTTTAAAGGAGTTTGCTGAAGAAAGTATAGAGGAAATAAGAGTGAAAATATAGGACTTCATGAATAATAAAATAGTGACAGTTAACAGCACAGTACTGCTTAAGATTTAAGAGATAACATCTTATTTGGAAAGCATAAAACCGACATTCGAAGAAAATAAAAATAGAATTAAAGATAAAGTGTAGTAGTATAAGCTATAGTTTGATCAAGTAAAATAGCTTCTAGAAAATAATCTAGCTTAGCTTAAAGATAAAATAGAATAACTTCTATAATAATGCTATCTTCAAATTGATACTATTAGAGTGTAAGCTTTGAATGATATCAAATCATATCAAGATTAGATAAGCAACATAAACGATAAAATAAAGACTGAAGTAGAAGATAAAACAACTTTACTTAGAATATAGAAAGCATAGTTGGAAGGATAAATTGAATAAGTGCAATCTGATTTAGCTAAACTAGAACAAGAAAAGTAACTAGCCTAAGAAACAAACAACTAGCTTTAAGGATAATTAGAGGATATAAAAAAGATAAACAATAGTCTGTAATAAATAAATCAAACAAGGATGGAAGATTAAGTAATATCTGAAATCTAGTAATCTGAACTTTTGATAAACGAAGAAACACCATAATTGATTACTAAACTAGAAGGAAAAGTAGATAACTATACTAACAATTTATAAGATTTGTAAAAGTAATCGTTTTAGTAAGAACTTTAAAGAACATAAACTTAATAGCAACTAGAAGAAAAGAATACGCAGCTAGAAAGTCTAATAACTTAAGGGTAAGCAAATGCTACGGTTAATTAATAAAAAGAGCAGCTTGCTACTGAAATTTAATAGCTTAATCATACTTTAAATAATGAACTGAAAAATCAAGAATAAGCTACTTAAAGTCAAATATAAAACGAAAAAAGCGAAGCTTAGTAAGTCTTAAATGAAAGCTATAACTAATATTAAAACTAATTGCAGTAATAAGCCTAGCAAGTGTAGCGCATATAAAACGATTATAACTACTTATTAGAAAAATAAATCTAACCAGTGATATAAGAGATATAAGCTATCAATGAAGAACTAGGCTAGGAAAGAAGGTAATTACTTAATTCCAAGGAAACAAATAAAACCAAGAATGGTAAGAAGAAAAAGACGAAGCAAAACTATGAGAATGCTCTAAAAGATCTATCTTAACTAGAAGAAAAAGTCAAATACAGTATAGAAAGTTTATCTAAACTGTCTAGCTAATATCAAGAAGCGCTTAGTGGAAGCTTTGCTGTACATTAATAAAACTTAGCAAAAGTAGAAAGTTCAGTTAATGAACTAGTGCATCTTTTTTATTAAAGAGAGGTTTTATAAAATGCTACTTCGAAAAAAGAAACAGAAAGTAAGGAAAAGAGAAAAGCGTAGTCTACAGTAAACTAGCAAAGTTAGAATTTAACACGCATAAATGAATAAATAGAAGAATATAGAAACTCAATAAAATCATAAAGCACTCAGTATTAAACTTAAAGTATAGCTCAAACTAATGAATATTTAACAGTTCTATAAGATTAATAGTTATAAATACAAGATAATATACAAACTTAAAACTAACTTTAGCTTTAGCTCTAAGCATCTGCTAATGAAACTCAAAGTGATATTTAGGTAGCTTAGAATTAATAACTTAACATCACCTAAAGTACTCAAAATTTGTAAGCACAAAATGAAAATTTAAAGAATGAACTAAGTGATTTAGACTTGAAGATAAACACAACTTTACCTGAACTTAAGAAGTTATATCAAGATTAAATATTAGACTTAGAAGTTAAAATAGTCCAGGAATAGATAAGCTCAGAAGATTAAATAAAGCAGCTTAATTAAACTTGTTAAGCAGAAAGGGAACAATAAAGTAGTTAGTGCAATGAGGTTTATTTGGAACTACAAAAGTTAATAAATGGAAATATTGATTGGAATTTGCTTCTTTAGAAATATAACATCACAACTCCATAAAATCTACTATAGCAAGCATTCTAAGAAGCTGAGACTGAAACAGTTTAGTAATTCCTTAAAATAAGAGAATCTTTCAATTACTTAAAGGATTTTGTCTTTAAAGTTAGTAATACTTTTGAAGCAAATACATCAGGAAATGCAAACTAAACTTATTACTAGTTAAGGAATATAAACAATCTTAGAGCACAGAAAAAATGTAATAGTTAGAAAGGGAAAAACTTATTTGACTTCAGCTTCTTCTAATAGAACATAAGTTAATTTTCTCAAAATTTTAGCAGCATAAAAAGTTAGTACGGCCAGCTTTAAGATCTATTTAATAGTAAAATAAGTTAGTAGGTTCAATAAGTTTAGACTATAATTAGTGCTAATACATGAAACTAGCTGTTTGACTAGACAATAGAAGACTTAATGCCAATGAAGTAGAGTTACAATATAAATGTAACTGAAATAAAGAATCAAAGCATGAATTTCATTTAGCCCCTCATTTAAGAAATTAGTCAAAGCTCTTAGCAAATCTTATAAGAAATGTCTTTGGACAAGATCATAGAAACCTTTATCATCAATTTTTAGAACAATACGTTGAATTAGCTTTAAAATTTTTCGTAAAGCAAAGATAAAGTGATAGATTCTTTGATTAGCTCTATATCACCAGTTTAGGAAACCCTTTGTAAAAGTTCTAATAGAATTAGAATGATACCTCTAATAATTGTACCAACTCCGATAGGTTTTATTGTAGTTTAGATGGATTTATACTATTCAGCCATTTCTAATTTTAGAGTTGAAGCAAGTCGTTAAGGAATAAAAGCTTCATTAAATACTAACGGCTACGTAGAATGTAATGCTTTAGGCGGACTTAATCGAATTCTAGTTGAAGCGGGTGTTGGAGTATCTCTTAAATCTCATCTGAATCTACCTGTTGAATTTGGAGTGGCAATTTAGTAATCTTAGTTTTATGCTTAAAGCAAACTAGAGCATTCTTAGAGTGGAATGGCAGGAATTTATTTAAGATTTTTGTAAATAGAAATAAGGATGAAATGTACAAGGATATGTGCTTACTGATGCTGAACGATTTGTGTTCCAGTTCCAGTTATTTCATGGACTTCACCTTATTATATCGTAACGACATGTTATAACGTTGGTTATAGACAAATCTTACTTTACAACGAGTAGTTCGACATGTGTAGTATTCAATAAACAATCTTATAATAAATTTAAGTTTCTTAAGAAAAAATGGGATTCCCTTATATCTATAGAATTAAGTATTTACTTATACAAGTTTAGAAGAAACTATACTAAGTGATAATATCAAGCTATAATTATTATATCTCAATGTCTTTTTATCCATCTAAGTATCTAAAGTCTACCTTGTTTTCTATTTAAAGTAGAGAGGAAATCATTATTCTTTATATTTTTCTATAGAAATCATATAAATCCAAGTTAAATGTAGGAAATAATAAACTAAAAGATTAAAAGGAAGATCCAAGAGCAATTTAAGCTTATAGTTTTGCGATTATTTTATGCAAACTTAAATTTTCTGGAATTTCAAGCGAAGTTGAATATTATCCTAATTTTGCTCTAATAGAATATTTGTAATTTGATAAATAAAATTTGAGTTTTAGATTTATAGTTTTAAGGTAGTAAGCAGGTTGAAATATGTTAAGCAGATATAGGTTTTATAGCTTAAGTTATTAAGATTTGTTTTGAATTTTTCTTTTATTAAACTCTGAGTGTTACTTTAAATGTAAAGTTAGCATATTAATATCTTCTTCTTTCGATTATATTTCTTTCATCTGCATAGATTATTAAAGCTTTGGTATATAATCATAATTATAATATTTTAAACATTAATTCAAAAGTTAGCTAGTTGTAGTTGGTTTTATTATCAAATTAAGCAAAAAAGTAGTTTTGTAGTAACTCAATATAGTTATTTTGCTTTTAAGGGTTATATTCTAGTGATATATACTTTGAGTTGAAGGTTTAAAATGAACAAAATATTTATATACCTCAAATTATGTGCATATACATGATATTAATTCTTATAATCATCCATAATTGTTAAAAGAAGATTATCAACATTATTTAAGAACTCAAATCTCTCAAAAAAACATCAAGGGAGATATTTATCAAAGTCATCTAGAGAAACATAAATTGCTATTCAATGCACGGACTTAATTCATTACCATTTTCAATTCTAGATTATCTATTCTCAAATATCCTCGCTTAGTTCAGATATTCAAAGCACTTTCAAGAAAGCACTTTTCTTAGTAATTTCTTATGGAGATTGAGATCTTTATTAATATAAGCAACTAGTATTTGAACATCCATATCACATAATGATAACCTTTAAAAGCTTATCTCAAATAGTTCTGATGGAAAAGTTTAATAAATGACTCTATTTTTTTGTTATTAGAGTAACTTTCAGTATTTCGTAGTACTACTAAATTAAAGCTTTACTTTTATCCTTTAGTTAACCTTTTTCTTTTAATTTCTATGCTCTTTTTGCAGTTATGGAACTTTATAAAAATTCTTAATTACTAAAGCTTAACTAGGTTAACCTCATTTTACTTACTTAAGATTATCATCATAATATAAGCTCATTGTATAAAAACTATACAGTTATAATAGGACTTTTATATATATTAGACACTGGCTGTAGTTAAATAATATCTATTGGAACAAAAAGAATGTCAAATTTGCTATTTAGCTGATGTGAGTTAATCCTAATTTAGAAGATTTGTTCAGAATTGCGTTTGATATAAAGATAGATTTAAGTAGACACTTTAATTAAAATAATATAGTATAACAGTTATTATCTTATTTATTATAAAAAGATAAAGACACTTTTCAAAGTCATTAGGCTGCTAAAAGAGGAGAAAAATATCAGAAACAATATTAATCAACCATTATATTCTCTCCACCAAAACAACCAGCTACAACCATTAACTTTTCTCAATAATAGAAAATACCTAGAAAATATTATAAATATTACAGATGAAAGAAACAATCTTATGAAGTTTAAACCAAACCAAGAATGGAGCTATCTAACCAGAGAACAACTATTTTAAATAGACTAGAAGCAGATATCAAAATTATTTTTCAACTAATTAGAATTGTCATGTAACTGCAAAAGGAGCTAGAATTACTTCAACATGACATCTAGAAACCATTTAAAATTGAGTATGTCAGTGTAGATAAAAAGAAAAAAATAAAAAATAAACTTACAAAAAAATAAATGAATCAGATAAGAGGAAAAAGACAATAAATTATAAACTAAATTATAAATACTTAATATCAGAATAGTTAAGATTATTAAGCTATATAATCTAACAAATTATATAATAATAATAAATTATTGATGTGACGTCGCCTTTATTTATCTTGTCACGTATTAGTTTATAATAAGTCTTAACTTTTAAATAATTTATCTCTCGAAAGAATTATAAGTCATCTATAAATAAAAGAGATTTTTATTTTACTAAAATTGATAATGGAACCTAATGTAACCATCTTTATCTTCTATGTTAAAAACTATTCATATAATATTAGAATTCTCTAGTAGTTTATATAAAGAATAGTCTCACTTTATTATAAAGGTTTTTAACTATTACTATTAAGATATTCCACTTTCTAAGACAATATTTCAAATCATTTCTATTTTATAAGTAGTATTTTGGATGTTCTTATTATTTTTAAACTAATTTAAAAATTAAAGTTTGGAGTATTGTTATTTGTATTACAACATAGCATAATTTATTAACGTGGTGTCACCTTTATAAGTTTGCCACTAATCAAAAGTTTAAAGCTTAAAATTGACTTAAGTATTACTCCATTTTCAATCTTCTTCTTAGAATACATATCTTCCAGTACTCTGTTCACATTTTTTTTATTAAAGTATCTTGCTTCAATCGAGTTCGTTTCCAAACATTTTCAATTTCTTCATTATTGAGCAAATGCGATTTCCTTCAAGAGTTCATTTCCTATGTTCATCTTTTTTCTGTATAGAAAACTATCTGGAATGTAACCATATTTCCCTGCAATATCAGCATTAATTTATATTCTTTACTATCAGAATTTTTGCAGGTTGAGGATTCGGTTCCACATCCATGGAGTTATTTATTGTTGTATTTTTAGAAATAAACTTTTAGTAATATCCCCTAATTGATTGAATTTGGATTCTATTTGATCAATTCTCAGATTGACTGAATAGAAATTGTCATTTTTTAGTATTTATAGACTTATGGTATGCGATTTTTCTTTCAAACTCTTATACTTTTCTTAAAAGTTTAAAATTCTCCTATTACATAGCTTTGAGTTTTTAGAGTATTTTTTACTAATCGTAATTTGATTGAGATGGATCCCTGGTTAGAAAATATTTTTGTAAGAAATTTTGCATTTTTTATATCATAATATTATAACTTGAGAGGTAAAAAATTACTAGTTCCATTTTTCTAGGAAGCTCTATTATTTAATTAAATGCATAATTTGGAATTTACTCTTCACTCTATTTAATACACTTTTATCTTTATTTTAAAGTTATGACTAATTTGATATTTATTATCTCTCATTTAATTCAATTTTAATAATATTCTTTATTCTAGCCTCCTTTTACTCTTAAACTTGATAATAAATCTTAAATCAGATTAATTATTTTATATGTATTTAATATTTTGGCTTTGGATTTTATTCATACCTTAAATTTTTTGTCTTTATACTAATTTATTGAGATAGTTCATTTTCTTAAACTTTTTTATATTCAGATTAATATCCTTCTGATAGAAATTTTCTTTAAGCATAAAGATTTCTGATATTTATAATAAAATCTACTATTGCTATATAAGTTTCTTTATTTTTAGCTTTCAATGCGTGTATATATATTCAAATAGCCATTAGTTTAGGCCTTTGCTTTATTGAAAAAGTAGTTTACTTTTTTTCTCTATTTATATAATTTTAAGCTTTTTTCCATTAGTTAAAAGATCTTCGAGCTATTAAAATAAAAGGTTTTTTTAATATTTGGTTATTTTAGTATTTTATCACTATTTTTCATAATCTTTTGCTCTTATATCTAGATAAGTATACTCTTATCAAAGCTAAGATATTATTTAGTTTCCTTTTGAAAAATTAAATTATTTTAGAAGTTCCCACACCCAAAATCCTTCTTAATCTCACGAGTCTTAGATTAAATTTTGTTCTTGTTCTATTCTAAGTTATATACTTAGTATAGTTTTACATTTTTAATTTAAAATTTTCCTTTTATTCCTCTGTTTTTTCTAAATCAGCTTTTTATTTTATTTTAGTGCAAAATAGAACATCTTTAGGTTGAGCACATAAAAAGTTGCTAGTTATATGCTTTAAAATTAAAAAAAGAATGAAAAATATAAATATCACAAATGAATTTAATTACTCCATCAAAGTCTCATTTATCTTGTTCATAATAGACAGCATTAGTTCTCTTAGTTAATTTTTCATTTATCTAATCTAATAAACTTTTGATAAGTTAATCTTTTTTCGCATGGGGGACATAAAATAAATTATTAATATTATGATAAAACTTTTTAATCCAAATATTTAAATAATGAACATGCTAAAATACGAAATCGTGTTTTAAGTTACTTATCTACTTTTATATACAAATTTAACTACCTTTTTTAAAATAAATTTTGAAAAATAGTAGAATATTAATAAAACCTAATACAGGTATAAAAAATAATCCTTAATAGTTTTTTATAAAATAGACATAAAAGAGAAAATGATATAATTAAATATACTATTTATTAATGATTATCTATATACTAATATTTAAATTTAATATATTTTTATTTAGTATCTTCTTTATTTATTTTTTAAGCTTATTTTTTATTTTTTTGTTTCCTGCAAAAATTTTTTTTTAATTTTTCACTCGAAAATTTTAAACTATTTTTATATAAAATTTAATAATTTTAGTAATTATTCAGAAATATATTTTTGTAATAATAAGAAGATTATCTTAGACTAATTCACTCTTAAAAAAACAATATTCTAAGAGTTGGAAAAAATAGTTTCTAAATAGAAAGATAGAGACTTGAATATTAATTGTCTATTAAGCATCTAAATTTTTTAAAGAAAAATTAAATAAAAAAATTTAAATTTTGAGAACTAACTTGAAAACTAAAGAAAATAAGAATAAAAAATAAAAAATGTCACTTTTTTAATTTAGTTATAGTTAAAATGTTGCAAAGATTAAAAATTACTATAAAAGGTAAACTTATTTTACTTTTTTAAAATTAGAAAAAAATTAAAAAATTAACTTTAAGATTGGATTTGAAATATAATATTAAATAATAACACATTTACAAAATAAATAAAATAAAGATAAAAGATATTATATTGAATATTATAATTATCTAACCAAATTATTTAATATATTTGATAAAATTTTAGTTTAGTTTTAATAATTATAAGATTGAAGTTATATATAATGTTTTTTAAATTTTTCATATATATATAGATTTGACTTGAAATCACACTAAAAGGATAGAAATTTAATTAATGTAATAAATTTTTCTGAGAAGTCTTGTTGAGTTGATATATTTAAAGTTCAAAATAAATTATTATCTTCGAGTGTTACTTATATCTTTTTATTTAGTTAAATAATAATTTTATATATCACTTACTTTAACCTTTTGTGTTTTCATCACTTCTCATTTATTTTTACATAATTAATAATTTAATTAAATTCAAAACTATCTTTACCTAAGTTTAGCAAATCATATTAAGCCTAGTTTCTTTATTTCTTAATTTTCTTAAAGCATTCCATAATTATAAAATAATTCCCTTCTTTAAATTATTTCTAAAGCATTTACATTTTATTAACTTTATTTTCTCTTTTGATTCAGAAAAATTTCAGCTTTCTATAAAATTGTAAATAGCTTATCTTTATAAAATTTCTCACTTATAGTATTTTCTAAATTAATTTGATATTATCTTTCCTCATAATTTAGATTCCTCTTAAAATGCTCCTCAAAAATAGTGACTTATATTAATTTTCAAAATATTTAAAATAATCTCCTTATAATATAATATTTTTATAATTATCTCAGTCATGTATAATATTAGCAATTCATTCGTAAGTTAAATATAACTAACTTTATATCTAATGTTGTCATTCTTTATTATATGTTTATAAGTTAAAATTTAGTTTAGTATTACAGCAAATTTTAATATTCAACTTTTTATTAATATAATATTTCTTTTACCTTAATTTGGTTATTTAGAGATATTTATTTATAGTGACTGCTTTTATCTATAAGACCTGTCAATTTTAAAATAATGGTGTTTGTTTTGGTTTATGCGCTTTTATTAGCCTAATGTCTTGGTCTGTAAGTACTTATTATCACTTCTTAATGGACTTTGCCTCTTCTGTAGGAACATTTGGCTTAGAGTATATAAAGCTTTGAGTGAGGCAATACTGAGTTTTATATAAGCTCTATAATTTTGCAAGAATAGTACTTTAACTCTACCTTAATAGAGAAAAGAATAGAAGATACGTAAAGTAGAGTAGTTCTGGATATTACTTATAATAGCTTTATAACCAATAGAATAAGTTTACTTCAAGGCTACTTCTTACATTTTATAGGTTACAGGACTGATATTAATCTAAAATCTTGGAAATCATACAAAATACTTCCAAGCTATAAGTAGGAAATTGAATCTCTTCAAGCCTTCCTTGAATATTTTCACTTCCGCAAAATATCTTCAATTACCTAGTTAGAAGAGAGATTCTCTAAACCATTTAATTTTCTTAATTCAGATAAAATAAAGATTCTAACTAAAGTCAATATCCCTTCAGATTCTCATTTTGGACTCAATTTAATTAGTTGCTAAAACAGTTAGCTGTTAGATAGATTGAATGGAGAAATTCCAAAAGCGGTTAAAGTTTATGGCTCTTCGATTATTTATATGCAAGCTGAGGTTTGCTGGTAGTCTCTAATTCTATAAATTGGCACTTCCTACAAATTAGCAGGGGAGAAATTTGCGTGAATTATAGGTTTAGAATCTTCATCAATAATAAATCCTGAAATTATTTAAACCCTTAAATCTAATGCTTAGGTTAACATACCAATTTTGGATAATGGCTTAATAGCTTTAACACCTAAAAGCTTCATTCCTAAAAACCATTTTGATTTAGTTAGGTATTATGTAATGCAAAGTTTAAGCTTTCTCGATTATTTAAGTTCTGTTTAATAAAACTTATACAGAAATATCTTAGTTACATTTCAAGAGCTTTAAAGCTTAAAATTTGACTTGAATAACTAAATTAAGTCTGAGTTTTCCGTTTATAATATGTAAGATAATAAGTAGGTTGAAGTATGCTAAATAAACCAGCTATAGGTTTTGATATTTAAACAGTTCATCTTTCCCGGTCCAACTTTGGAATTTCCTCCTGATAAACTTACAATTGAAGTCTCTTATTCAACTCATCAGTCAGAGCCCTTCGGAATACCAGCTTTTAATGGGTTAGTATGATATGGCATGAATGTTCCTGTTATAGTTGATTATATAAATAAAGATAGCAAACTGCTTGAAAACTATTAAATAAAGGTGAATCCTTTCTCCTATGGGGGCGTGTTTGGAGATCTTAACTGAACTATGGAAGCATTTGAGAAGAACTTATCTAAAGTAGGAATTGCTCATCAATCAAGCGCTCTTGTTTAAAGTTGGATGCCAGCATATTTAGCTCTATAGTACTTTGGAGTTATAGTTCCTTTCATGTTTTTTAGCAGAGAGGATTTCTTAGAAAGTGTAGATGAAAATCCTTTAGCAATTAACAATTATCTATCATGATCATTATTTGGAAGCATGTATATCCAGTATATCTAAATAAACAATTGAAATAACGTAGGAATTTTTTTTGAGCATCTTGAACCTTCTGCCCAAAATATACACTCTCAGATAAAGAATTGATGCCTTTAAAATAAAGTCACTATTTTGAATGGTAACAAAACTACCTTTGCAGAATTCATTTACGTTTATAATCAAACCTACTATAATTAGCTAGCTTTTGAAATTATGCAGAAGGAAACTATTATTATGATTACATATCCAACCGTCAATTTAATTAAGCTTTGTAATAAGAAAATGATGGAACTTGGATGGAAAGAAGGAGATACTAATATAATCACTCCATGAACTGCTAAAGAAATTGAAGTTTCTACTGATCCAGATTAGTTGTCTAATGTGAGGAAAATATTATAAGGAGCGAAAACTATAATGCCTACGGAATATCAGGGAGAAGAAGGATAAAAAATAAAATAGTTTATAGTTAGTTAGCTAGGCGCTTTCCCTAGCTGCTAATATGTCGAAGAAATGCTTATTTTAGCTCATGGAATTTAAACCTGCATCGATTAAGGAAAAGACTACTAAAATCCTTATAATTTAGCTTAAAGTATGAGAGCAGGAAAATTTACCGGATGTAGCGGAACTGTAAAATTTAAATAGAGCGTAAATTTCAGAGATGGCTTGGGATTTTTCATAATGAATAATAGATATGATTAAGATTGAAATCTACACTTAGATCCCTACCTTGAATGATGTCCTACTTGTGCTATAGTTTGGAATTTCAGAAGCGAAAAAACCTTATGAAATGATAATTCTACCAATATTCCTAAAGATAAATATGAACGTTTCAGTGAGAGATGCGATTTTTCAGTGCGCAGAGTTGAAAAATTTCATAAAGGACAAAAAACAATGTATCTTATTTATATGGGCATTTTAATCCTAGCACTCTTTTCTGCGCTTTTCGGATTTAAAATCTGGAAAAACCATAAACAAGAAATGCTAACTTAATAAGTTTGGATGAGCAGCGAAGATCAACTCTTTTTATTCACTTTGGTAATCTAATTTTTACAATTCATATCAATGGGGCCAGATCTTGAATCTTTACTTCCGAAAGGAACGTAATTTTTCATAAGTTTGATTTCATTGAACTTCATTTAGATAAAAATGAATGAAGAAATATTTTGGCTGTCTTATTATATCAGCATATTTTTCATATTCTTCTTGCTAGTGCTAATTTTTGCTTTCTTATTTCAATTCGAAATAAAATATTAAAGGATCTGAATTTTAAAGAAAATAGGCCAATTTTCTTATACCTTCTCTCCAGTTCTTACGGAGACAACCTTAATACCAGTTATTTATATATTAACCTAAATATATAAATGTAGCTATGGAAGAGATACAAACTTAGACTTTAAAATAGAAGTTTCCGAAAGCTTTTTGGATTTAGACTGCCATAAATAATGCTACTCTAGTTCTCATATCACTTTAATAGTTATCAGTATTTGTTCCTTAGTACTATTCATCCCAATTTCCATCTTAGTACGTCCCCATTGATAGGAACTTTAAAGTGATACTTTGCATATAAAGTAACAGTCTTGGTACATTATTTTTAGAGTGGCATCTTAGATTTTCGTAGTGCTTCTAAATTAAATGCTAAAAGACTTTTATCCACTAACTTACGCTATTATCTACTCAGCTTCTATGCTCGGCTTTGCAATCCTGGTACTGATTAAAAAACCTCTTAACTACGAAAAGTTAAATTGGATTTATTTCACTTTACTAGTTTAAATAGCGTTCATTTTCATAATGGTAACAGCTTCAATGTATTAAGGCTAAAGAATTGTGCTAGCACTTTCAATTGTACTAGCTATTGGTTGTGGTTTAATAGCAGCTTCTGGAGCTAAAAAAATCGCTAAATTTCCTTCTTTGCTAATGTAAATCAAACCTGATTTAGAAAATTTATTTAGATTCGCGTTTAAGTTAAAGGCAGATTCAAGTTTGCTAACTAATCATATTACGTAGCAGAACAAAAGAGTACAGTAAAGTAGAGATTTTCTAATCAGCAACGTAAAAAGCTCATTAGATTATGAAGATTAGATCACTTAGTAGCAGAGTGCTATTCTATTACTGTCAAATACTTCTGTATTGCTAAGCTTGAAAAGTTCTAAAATCAGACTAAATAGCCAGGAAAACTCAGAAGAACTTGGATTTTTAGAACGAATGTAAAATAACCCAAATCATAACTTAAGCTTATCTTCTCTAAACGATCATTTTATAAACTCACAAATCTAAAATCCACAGCAAAACAGTGATTAAAGTAAGTGTACCCAATATAGATAAATCGTAAACTAATTAAGTCGAAATCTAGACAAAAGATTAGATTAGCAATTTGTCTAATTAGAAGTCTAAAGAGCTGGGTAGAAAGGATCAAGAAGCAACTTTAAGTATACTAAAATAATGATTGGAATGCTAAAAATATCTATAATTTCACATTTCTATTAAACCTATAAAATCAAACTAACTTGTTCATACATAAAATAATTCTTTCTTCATATAGCCCACAGCTTTTAACTAAGCTCCTCAAAATTATTTAATAAATCAATCTAAGAATAAAAAGTACGAAAGCTTATACTTCATAAAAATAATAATCTTTTAGTTATTTAGATTTAATAAAGAAGAATGAAAGCTTTAAAATGCTTTCTTATATTTAAGCTTCATAGAAAAATAAAAAAATAGTTCCTTATCTTAGTACTAAAGTCTTAATTTTACCTCTTATATAGAAGTTGAGGTACCATTAATCATTTTATGGTTTTTTTCTTAACATATTAATAACCTCTTATTAAAGCCTGAAACCTTCTAAGGTGTTAAAACTATAGAAATTATTTTTGTAATTGGAATGATGAAGAATAAATTTGAAGATCTTTGAAAGACATTAAAAAGGAGCGGATACTCTAAGTCTAAAGTTCTAGAGTAAGAACCTAAAAATTAATTCAAAAATGATTTTTAAATTAGCGAGGAGATAATAAAGAAAAAGCAGGATAAATACTATCAGCAGCTTTATAGCAAAGATATTAAATTAGCAGTCTTAAAATTTGTGATTTTCTTATTAATAAAAGGTAAAACCAAGTTCACTTTAGTTTTAGTTACAACTGTCAATTCATATTAAAACAGTTAGATATATAAATTGCATATGAAACTACTGAAAAAAGTAGAATGGTTTTTATAAATGCTTATATCAGTTAAAAAGAATCCTATTTTTACCAATTAAATAACTTTATTTTTACTTATATCTGAAGCATTTAACTTGTGTGTCTTACTAAAATTGCAAACTTTCATATAATTCTATTATTAAACTGTTTTCAAAGTTTTAAATTGAAATTAATATATTACAATGAAGATAAATACATGACACTAATCTAAAAAAGTTCAAACATAATACTCTATTTATTATTTTTGGCTAATTATAGGAGTTGAATGATTTAATTTCTTTGCTTTTTTGTTTTTATTGCTCGTTTTCAAAATTTTTTTCCTTCCTTTGCTATTCGCATCTCCATTTCATGCTTTTTATACTTTTTCGGTTATATAATACAGAGATTCAACGAATCAGACTTACATTGATAAGCAATTTTGTCTTTTATTAATCATCTGAATCAGATATTTAATGACTCTTTTGCTTAAGTTTTACAATTTTTCTTTTTTCATTTGATTTAGAAAAAGAATCTTAAAGATAAAATTAGAGCTTCTTAAGGAATCCTTTTTAGCTTTTTTAAAATAGAAAAAAAAATGGACTGGAGCCAGGATCTTTTTTTAAGGTATTAAATACGATTTATTTAGATCAAAAAAAGCATAATTTACTTTGAAAATTGTACCAGAAGCCACCTACTCAATAATATTTTCTAGTTTATTATAAGCTTTTAGGATACATTTTTGCAAAGCTACTTATAAAATATATCAATAATAAACAGTAATTAGCCAAAAGGAAAATTATCTTAGTTTAATTCTATAATAATCAGTGACTACAAAATAAGAGTCACTTCATATAAGCTTTAATTTATTTAAAATGAACATAAGAGAAAAATAGAGAGAATGGTTATAAAAATTAATATTTCCTATACTTTCAATAAGAGAAGATATATGATACTTTTATCCTTAATTTTAACTTTGAAATAAAACTAACCAATAAAAGTACTTAAATGCTTATCTTTTAATCATTTAAGTTTGCTTGTTAAATATAAAATAGGTTTCATATTAGACTACTAATTATAAATCGCCTATACTTTAGATGAAAATACTCATGCTTATAGCATTTAAATCATTTAGCTTGAATAAAATAAGATTAGTACTTTAAGGAAGTAAATCTAATCATATGATGGGCTATTATTATATAATCTAGCTATGTATTATATCATAATGTCATGCTAATATCGTATATTAAGAGTTAGCAGTATATTACCCTTTACCGACAATTTTCATTTAATCATAAGAAGATCCTTATAGTTGTAATAAAGGTATCTAAATTAAAAATTAAATCAATTATCTAAATTGATTTCATAAGAAAAGGAGACGGGTTCATAGTAAAATTTTTAAGTGCTTATAAGTAAGCAAACTACTTATATAAAAGCATAAAATAAAGCAGAATCCGAAAAATAAAGTGAAAAGCAAGTTTTATTTGCTACTTTATCAGATAATCAATCATAAAGATTATTTTAAGCTCTATGATATAGTCGAACTTAAAGAGAGATAAATCAAATTATATATAAATAATGAAGGTTTGAAATAAGTTTTATGACAATGAGCTTAAAATAAACCAATAATGATTTAAAATAACGAAAAATAAACAATTATTATATGAGAAGTTAGAGGTAATTAACTTTAAATGCAAGTGATTTATTTGAATAAATTTCTGACTAATTTAAGGAGAAAAGCTCCATAGTTTTTATATTAGTCAAATAATTTATTTTCCCTCTTATCTTATAGAAATCTTTTTAGATTTAAAAGAAAGAGAAAAGGAGTAAATGGAGTACTATTCTGACTAATTTTTCAGATGGCTGGTTTTCTTAAACTGAAGGAAAAAGACAGAAAAAGAAGCTTAATGTTCATATTGATGTAGAGTGAAGATTGATAATAAAGAGAAAAATCACATTTTAAAAGGAAACGAAATTAAATCTGCCGCTAAAATTTTATTCTGACATTTGTATCGATGGATAAACAATTATCAGGCTTCATTACAAAAAATTGAGTTGTGTAAGAGATCTCATTTGATTGTTCGCTGTACCTCCCTTGCTATGATATAATAATTAGGCATTTTCGAAAAAAAATTCAACTAAGTACTAATAAAAAAAGGAACTTTGCATGAAAGGTTTCAGAAGATGTCTTAATACTTCTTTTATACAGTGCATAGAGAATTGATAAGGCATAAATTAATGCAAAAGAGCTTTTCAATCTATTTTTCTGTAAATAAGCCCTAATCAAACGGAAATTCTCGGGCTTCTTAAAATTTTTTTTCTGAAATCTAATAAAATTTAAATTGGAAGATCATTATAACAATTAAATGAATCAAATCTCATATTTTAGAATTGTTAAGATTATAGGGGAATTTTATTTATCACTGTAGCATAAGATTTAAAGCTATTTGGAATAATGAAGGTTCGTATTTATACTCTCAGCAGTTTTAAGAATGCTACTTCTTGAACTTTAAAATCGCATATTTCGTTATCTAAAGCTGAGAATGAAGTTGAGCTTGAGTTTAGAACTGTGATGAGAGAAAAACGTAGCTTGAAGGAGAAAAAAGCAAGAGCCTTTACACAGATACAAGAAAGATTTCGCAGACACATACCTATAATAAAAATTATAGAAGCTAAACTTCTTCTATTTATATCTAAATGAAGCATATAAACTAGCTTATCTAACAAGAGTAATAGCGAATGTTTACTTCAAAGTATTTTTAAATCTCTCCTTCATAATAAAAATTTGAATTTTAGCAAATTTAATAGTTTTAAAAGGATAATAACTAAATGATTAAAATTGAATGATTTAAGTTAAGTTTCATAGTAATTAAATAAAGCCTTTCAATGGTCTTTGAGATACAAAGTATTGATAAAGAGAAAAGTTTATTGAAAAGAACTAATTCAAATTTATATTAAGAGTTTAACGAATCATATGGGAAAAATAATATACTATAACGCTAATGATATCCAATTTTTTCCTAGAAAGCAATAATTTGAGAAATATACAATGAAAAATTATGAAAATGCTTATTCGAAAATGAAAAATTAACTAGATAGTTATGATTTATCTATAACACATTATAAGTAGAAATAGCAAGTCAAAGATGGTATAATATTAATAATAATTAAAGGTAAAATAACAAAAATTCGAAAGTCATTTTTAATAAGAGCTAGCAAGATACTAAGAATCGTGAAAAACTTTAAAAAGTTTAAATATAAAGTTGCGATTTTAAAAGTAAGAAATTGAAATAAATGCAAGGAAAATATTAGTGCTAGATACACGTTTTAGTATCCTTTTATGAAAATCATCATTTATAATAATTTTTATTATAAATAATCTTAATTTTAACTTGAAATCAGTTGTTAATTTAGGTTTTTACCAACTATTAAGGTTTTATTTTCATATCTTCCTTATAAATCAAAAAAATTTGACTTCCTTATTTTCAGTGTAATTAGTTTATGACTTTAATTTTATGATATCCTTAAGAATTTACGACTCTATATAATACTTCTCTATTTATATTTAACCACCAAATGCACCACTAATTATAATTAAAACTATATTAAATCAAATAAATGCTTGAATGCTAGGATACTTCTTTTTAAAAAGAAGTATTTAAGTTAAATTTTACCCATTTATATTATTTTGGACTGCTGGCTTTTTTATAATTTTTCTTAAAGAGTTAGAATCATAAAAATATGAAGTTGATAATCTTTATTCTTTCTTTATAGCGTTTATTTTCTATTTTTGAGTCAATATAGATAGTTTTAATAAGAACGAAATTCTCCGATGAATCAGAAAAAATAATCCTAAACTTAACCTCATTTTTTTCCTTTTCTAGGATAAAAAAATTCCTTAATATGTGGAAAAATTTCCATTTTCAAAATGAAATTTTTTAGCTCTTTTCTTTTAAAACTTCCATAAATACTTCCAGAAGTTTCCTTAAAAGTCTTTACTCAAATTTATAAAATACAGCTACCTAATTATTCCTAATTAAATATAAGCTTCTTTCTATAATTAATTAGCTCTTTAAATGTCTTTTTATCTCTTAATGAGATTTAAAATAGTTTCTAGAGATTGGAATCAGGAATAATGATCTTAATAATTATTGTCATTACCCTGCTTGATTCTTTAATTCATACTAATCATAAGTTTTTCTCTACCCATCTACAAGATTTTGAATAAGCTTTAAGGAAACAGTTTTGCTTATCTATTTAATCATAGAGCCTTCTAATTCTATATTATATCCAAGTTTCTCTTATCAATCTAGTATATAACCGAAGGTAAAGTTTGCATCGATTGGAATCGTATAAGATAATAAACTATTTGTTTAAGTATAGAAGTTTGCAAGCTGATTAATGAATATCTATAATAGTAAAAATAATTACCATTCATTTATTTTTTCCTTTAAACATACAAATGTGAGTGCTACTATCTCAAAATGAGCATCGATAGTTAAAGAGTGAGCTTACCTTTTGCATTCTTTAAGCTTTTAGCTATTTATTTCTTAATTGATTATTTAAAACTATATCAATAAGCAAGAAATTGATAAGGCTTTTATGTATAACTACACTATTATTAAATTTATATTAGAAGCTAGCAATAATCTTTATAATCTTAGCCTTTAAGTAAAAATATAGCTAGGTTATTGAATTATATGGATAAGCTTTTCTTTGCTTAAATGACTAAACTAATATAAGAAAAAAAGAATTAAGTTGAATGATGGAAATAAAATGAATAGTGGACTGATTTTAAAAAATTTCGTAGCTCTTTGAAAATAAAAAAATACTATAATAGTTTTTATTCTTTTACTTGAATATGCGTATTAGAAGAGAAGATAACTTTAGATTTATTTAAGAAAGATTGCTATCAAATTTTGAACTTTCTTTCTAAGTAAAAAAATTAACTGCTTTTTAAATTTTCTTCCTTCACAAAAAATATTCGAATGTATAGAGAGTTTAACGCATTGAATCTCTCCGCTTATGAATTTTTTTCCTGAACATGAGATTTGAAACAAAGTTATTCAAAGTATATTAACTTGATCAATTAAGAGGATAGAGTCTAAATATAAAGGTATAAGTACTTGATTAATTTACCCTTATAGATATAAAGCTATTTAATTATTCCTCTTCTATTTATATTTCTTTATGCTTAATTATCACTTAGTGTCTGATTTTTAATGGGCTATGTATATTGCCTATTCGATGTATTTAACAGAAATACCAAAAGTCCTACCTTGTGAATATATATTCAATTTTGCATTTATGGGGATAAAAAAGGATTTAAGCCACACTGTCATAGTATTGCGGAAATAAATCCAGAAAAATTAAGGAAGATCTAAAGCATAATTTATGGAATAAAGAATGAAGAAATGAAGAAGAAATAGTAGGAAAAGATAGTCCAAAGATAAAGCATTTGCTCATCATAAATTTATAATTTATAAGGCAAATAAAGCTATTATTTCCTTCTTAAATCATATTAAAAAAAGTAACAATTTAACAGCAACGATAAATAAAAAAAAGACTAGGATACTGTTGGAATATAAATCATATGCAAGATAAAATGATAGATAATTCAGTCATTATCTAACTTAAAAGATCTATATGAATTCGTGTTAAAAGGAAACAGAAGTAAACAATAAAAATATTATATTTAGTAAGAAAAATAATTTACTATTTAAAAAAGATTCAATGATAGAAGCATAATAACCATCACATTATAATTTATATTTCGTTTGATTTAAATATAGCTTACTAAATCTACTCATACCTAATAATATATTTAAAGTTAAATTATTTGATTTGATGGGATAAAAGATATTCAATTATCCAAAATTATAAAGTTCGTCATCTGATTATAAGGTTGAACAGTAAATAAAGAACTATCTGGGGACTAGAAATATGATATTTAGTCTACCTTAAATTAACTTTTTTAAAAACCTTTAATGAGAATTTTACAGATGTTTAGCTGAGAGTAGAAGGAAAAATTTTTAAGGAAGAATTTAAATTTAACTAGCAATAAAAAAATAAAAGCGAAATTAAAATATTTTTAGCTAATCCAAATAAAGTAAAAATAGGAGATATAAAAAAAATTGAAGAACAGAAGATACTAAAACGATTTAATTTTAATAGCTAAGCTCATAGAAGATAATAGGATGATAGTAATGGAATATATATTTTTAATAATCCTGAACGAAATTAAAATATTTGAATGTAGAAAAAATATAAAATTAAGCAAATAATTAGGGAATATAACTTTAAACATTTAACTAAAAAAATCAGCAAAATAGTTAATGAGGAATAGTTAAGCTTAACAAAATTAAAATCACATTTCAAACTAATAATTGAAATGAAAAAAACGAAAGATTTAAAAAAATGATGAAAAGCTTTTTTTAGAACAATCCAGAAATAATCTAAAGATAAATAAGATGATGATATGATCTACCTGAATATGTATTTCTATTTAAATTAAATGAGATAATTCATTTCATTTAAAAAATTTAGCTTATCCATTATAAAGTAGAATATCGATTTTTCTTCTTCATTATTTCCAAAAAAAATTAGGGAGTTATTTACAAAATTTTCCATCATTTAAAGATACAACTTTTCTTAAATAGTCGCATTTCAATTTATCGTAATTATGATTCTGGAAGAACTGAAAATTCAAAATAATTTTTGCGTTCTTTACAAAGTTTATTTAAAACATATGAATGGAAAGTTAAAATTAATCCAAAGGTACCTAACTAAATGGAACTACGTAATGAGCTAAAGCATTTTAATAATCAAGATAAATAAAAATATGAAGCTGAATTTACAAATGACCAAGCTAAACAAACTTAAATTTTATTTAATAAAGGTATTTCAGTGTATTCAATATACGATTCTTAGAAATATTAAATAATCAGTAAAATAAAAAACAGAGGCAAGAAAATAATAATTGCATAAAGCCTAAACCTCTTAAATAAATCAAAAGGAAAGTCAATTTTAGATATTTCAAATATACCTTGCTGAACAAGATAAAAAAGATTGTTATTTAAAATAAAAAATATTTTTGTGCAAACAAACAGATAAAAAAATGTAATACTCATAGTTATTTCTAAGTATATAAACTACAAAAGGCACATAGTTAATTTTTATTTTCTTAATTGGAGATATATTTATTAAACCATCTTCAAAGTATACATTTAGTTTATACCACATAAAAAATCTCTAAATTACACTAAAATTTTCTAATTTATTTATTTTAAAATCTAAACGAATTTTAAAAGCTAGATTAAGGATTCGAGGCATATATTTTTTATTCTTTATCACAAGTATAAAATTATCTGATTTTTTTGTTTTAGTTTGAATCTTAAATGTCTTAAAATAAATTTTTTTAATATCTAGTTTAAAAATATTAGAGTGAAATTAAAATTAAAATAAAAACTTTAAAGAACTCACTTTATTCAGAAAAAGATAAAGAGTATAAATTATTGCATCCATCTATTTTTGAGCATCATATTCATTTCAGATAATAATATTCTATAGAAAGAAGCAGATTAGAAGATAAGAATCACTTCCCTTTTATTTCTAACTAGTAATTGCTAAAGCAACTTTTCCTTCTTTAAATATATATTTAAGATTTTAGTCTCCATTTAAAATATTCTACTATTAGATAGAAAATAAAGCTAATATTTCAGTTAAAATAAGGGAAAAAGGGATAAATAAGTGGCTAGAAAATAATCAAATAAGTAATAGGAGGATTAATATATGAAAGTGACATCGGCAAGTAATGTATTTTAAAGGTTATACTGCTTAAAGGGATAAAAGTACTTAGATTGGGATAAAAATCAAATACTTTAAGTTATTTTAGTTAAATAATGAGAAAATCTTCTATAATCTACTTCATTCCTGATTTTACTAAGTCAACTCCTGATACAACTAAAAATTGTATACATGAGCAGCATTTAAATTCTTGAAAATACTCCAGTTTATTATCATTTCATTGGTAGTTAGAAAGACGTTAACTTTATCTTCATATAAATTAAATTTTCTTTATTCATTATTTCATGAAATATTAATAATCCTATAAAGCATGAAGGTTAAATAATTCAGAATTAGGCTACCAAAAATTTTAAAGTTAACCTTAGTAGCTTGTAAATAGCTAACTTCAACTATTAAATAGTCTAATTTTTCTTATTGCAAAGAGACTAATTTGAAGTATAAATAGCATTCATTATCTCTTTTATACCTTAACTATTATCTATGAAATTAATCTTAGGATTATTTTGTGTTTTGCTAAAATAAGAATTTGAAGGAAATCCTAGATATTTATTATCTTAAAATTAGGACTTAATACTCACTTTCTATATATATATTTGAAGTATATCTATTGAAATATTTGTATTTTGAGCCATTAAAGAATCAAAAGTTAGTACCTTATTCTCTTATTTAGTTCTTCGTTTCATTTTACTTTGACTTGGGATAGTAAATTTTATCTCCTGTTTTACAGAAGCAGTTAACTTGTTCATTATATTTAATGCTTTTCTGGCAATCAATCAAATAACTTATTTACACACTCTAATAACTTGTTTTTAATTACTAGCTTAATAGCTATTATTTTAGAACTGTTTTTTGGATGAGTAAATAGATGAAAAACGGACAACGAAAAGATAGTAGCAAGATAGTCGATCTTTAAATAAATAGAATATGTCTTACTGAGATTTAAGAAATCGAAGCTTTATCTTATAATTAATCGTAAGATAAGACTAATTATCAAGCCAATTTTATAGTTATTTCCTAATTAATACTGGATTGATGTATAAGGCTGTATGAACTTTTTATCACTATTAATGAAGGAGTGACAAGATTTTGGATAAAATGAGACTATTTTTCCATGGTTGGATGAATAAGATAGCTCACTATTGCCTGCTTTAATCCTCTCGGCTTTAGTAATTGATAAATTGTATTCCAAATTAGAAAATTAAGTTAGAATTAGCTCTTATTTGAGTTATTGAATTATATCTCAAACTCTCTCATAATATTTAATAGCTTCTGAAGAGCAAAAGATAAAGCAAGCTAAAAGGATTTTTTATTCAAAGCTTAATTATTGAAGTTACAAAATGCTAGACAGGTATACCATTTAAATCAGTCTAATAGATTTATCTTTTTATTGTCTTCAGCTTGCATAAATACTATTATGGGAAGTAGCGATGGAGATTAAAAATTAACAATTCTAGCTATTTTTTCTGAGAGTTCTCAATTAAAGAAGGCTTATCTGATAGATTTAAAATTTAGTCATTCTCAGAACCTTAATATGCTTAGAATTTCCCATAATTTACTGGATAAGATTTTTAATAATTTTCTGGTGGTTATGGAACTTAGGCATTTTATATTTGACTTAGAAGTTATTATTAGGGTGTAGGATAAACTTCTTTATAAGGTATTTAAGATTAAGGCACTGATAAAGTTATTATCTTAGAAGATACTTACAACTAAGTTTAATATTGAGGTATCGAATAAGTATAAGCCAAAGTGAGAAGAAATCGGCTATAATAATTTTGCCAAATGAATAATAAGAAACTATTTCGAGTAATATAGTGAATAATTCACTACTTCAGCTATACTTTATTAAGATAGAAGCATTTTTATAAAAGTTGCTTATATGCAATAATAAAGTTAATAGCTTTAACTACTTAGGATTCAGTGTCAAATAGAGAAAATATTTAAAGGCTATAGAGAAGTGATCTGGTATTTTGCTCAATTAGTATCATAAAAATTAGGGCATTAACGTGATTTCATCTCTATTACTAAATCAAAAAGTACTAGCTTATACTAAAAAAAGTATGAAGATATTTCTAATTTGAAGCTTATCTACTACATCCTTATTTGTATTATGTCTTCTTTTAAAAGTTTAATTGATATGTGATATTTAAAGATTTTTATGTCTGAGTATATCTTAAAATTCAATTATATAAGAGTATTTACTTTTTATACTTTCATCTAATTTAAGCTTGGAAGATATTCCAAGCAGAGATTTAATTATTTAAAATTTTTATAGTTAAACCGAAAAAAAAGGTGTCTACATGCTAACTCTGATAAAAAAAATAGAAGGGACTATATCATAACGCTAGCATAAATAGAGAAATGTTAATCAATTGCTAATCAAATAATATCACATTATTACCACATTATTGAAACAACTTATTCAGAAAAATATATAATTAAGATGGGATTGGAATAACTAAGCGCATTTTATTTTATCGCCACCATATTTTTAAATTTATTTTAATTTCATTGTATTTTTTGATAATTGAGAGAAAGATTTAGCTTTAAAAAATTTATAAATGTTTAACATAAAAATTTTTAGAGTAAGTGTTTTGTTAAAATTTAAGAAGAGATATTAAAATTTAAAGTCCAAAAAAATATGGACATAATAAAATAAAATAATAACTTTTTTATAAAAAAATGAAAATAATTTAATATTAAATGCCTTTTGGGATTTTTAATTTAAGTTCTATTTATATTTTTACAGCGAAAAATTCGTAATATTTAAGGAAGCCATACATTAGAATTAATTTATTAATTTTAAATAAAAATTAGAGAACTATTACTAAATAAATGGGTTTAGATTAAAATATTAGATTATAAAAACTTTAAATTTTAAAAATAAAATGGCAGATCTCTAAAATGATTTTCTGTCTCCGATTGGAAAAAAAAGAAAAGAAGAAGAAAAAAGCATCTCACTTATTAACTCCTAGTCGGAAACCAGAAAAAAAATCAATACTCTTCTGGATAGACCAAAGAAATTAATATTTAAGAATAAAAAGCTATTTAAACCCAAAAAATAAGATCATTTCAAGTTTAGAATTAAGTTTATTACCAGACTGAGTATAATGAAAATTGTGATATACCATATGATGTAGAAGAACTACGCAAACTTGTGAGTGATCTAAGATACGAAAATGTGCTGTTAAAAGAATGAGTGGATTAAATTTTCCAAGAACCGATTGAATTTAAATCCATCCAGAAGTCAATAAACTACCTTAAGGAGGAACTAGCTAACTAAAAGAATTTAAAATTGAATTTTCAGTAGGAAAGCAGAAATCAAGTCTAAAATACCCGAAGTGGAAATTATTTAGGAGTCCAAAAGTAGGCATCCTGTCCATGCTGCATAAAACCTAAAGAAATTATAGTAAAATAACCAAGAAAAAAATGTTAAAACTGTGATTTTATCTATCACTTTTAAAATGATGTTAAGGATTTAAAAATTTTTAATGAAAAAAGTCAAGTAAATTATGACCAAAATTACGCGCCTATATACTCAAAAGAAAATTTCCATAGAAAAAAAATACCGGCAAACTCAAGAGAAGTATTGCCTTTCAATAAATTAAATACAAATCCCTCTCAACATTTAGCAAGCATTGAAGATTAAAATCTTCATTTAATTTATTTTAATAAAAACTTTAAAAAGAAAGAGAAATATTATGCTTGAAGTAAATATATATAAATAAAATTCATTAAAGTTAAAAAAATCTAAGATTACAATAAAATGAAAAAAAATGAAAGTACTATTTATCTTATAATATAGTCTAATATTTTGAATCTTTTTAAGCAATAAAAGTTATGAAAATAAAAAAATTAATTTAACTTATTCTGAAGAAAAAATTTAAAATTAATATTTTGGCGAACTAAACAAAAAGGAATTGAAACCTTTTTTAAATTAACTTAAATATAATATAAATAAAAAAAGATAAAAATGAAATAAACTAATTTATTACAATTTTTGCAAATATAATTTTATTTTAAAAAAAAGATGGCTGAATGGAACAAAGGCTTTCTCGACTAAAAGGCTTCTCGTAGCTCCTTAAATCAATCTTTCCAGCTCTAACAACCTCCATTAAAGACAAAAAAGAAATAATAATGTAAAATCTCAGAAGAAAAATAATTTCCTTCCAAGATTTCAAAAAAAAAGTTACACCTTCGAACAACTTATGAACTAAGATAAAAAGTCTCTTGTTTAAATCATTTTTGATTACATTGATAAGGTAGAGAACCTCGAACATTACGTCATGAGTTTACAATAAGACTTATAAGATCATGTCAAGGACGAAAGACCGCATAATGAATTTGTAGCAAAAGAGGACATTAACAACAGATATTAAGAAATAGAATGCGATATAGTAAGAATTGATGAATAAGTGGGAACAGATTTCTTAAAGTATGAAAACGCATTTTAATAAATAACGGACATAAAAAAGAGACTAGGAAAATTAGAGGAATAAAACCTAAAAAGAAATAATGATCCAATGGTAATAGAAAAATAACCTATGACGACAGAAAATGTTTTCAAGAAAAAATGCTATATATGCGGCAGTTTATTCCACTTATGAAAAAAGTGTAGGAGGAATTGGTAAATAAGAAAAAATATTTGGAAAGAACTTACAAATTTTTATCCTTCCTCAAATGGTTAGCTTTGAAGAAAAAAGATAACTCCAAGGCCATTCGGAAAGCTCGGAAGTGAACTTGGGTGGAGACACCGGCGAGTCCGAGACCCTGTAAAAGGTAATGCAGGGAGTAATGGACCTATTAAGGAAACATTCCATTATCCATAAAATTTTTAATTTAATTTAATATTTTTATTAATTAAATAAACTAAATTGATATTGACTAGAAATTTTGTTATTATTTCTCAAATTATTTAACTATTTTTTTCCTTTTATAATTTTTAATATTATTTTGAATAATAAAGATTAAGATTTTGCAAAATGGAAAGAAAACTAAAAAAATATATAAAAAATTATAAAAAAGTAAAAATTAGCTAGAATGTATATTTTAAAATCTCGAATAAATAAGAACTTTAAAAAAGACAAAAATAAAAAGATATTAAATGCAAAAATTAGTTTTCTACTCTTTGCTACAGAAATAGGTATGTTCTGTGTTTTATTAGGGATTTCTGATTTTTCTGAGGCTGAACTATAGAATTTGAATAAATTTTTTAAATATTTCTGAACTTAAAGAAAAAATTATTCAAAACTTGGCCAACACTTTTGCAAGAAAAAGAGTAGTTGAATCAAGATTTATAGCATAAAATAAATAGACGTAAATTTCTAAATTTGAAAACAATCAAACAGCAAAAATTTCTTCTAGAACCAAATTATAAAGGAGCAAAGTCAACAGATAGAGAAAATACTAACTAATATTAAGAATTGCAACATAAAATTCATCTTAGATCAATAAGTTGAAAGAAGATCATTTGAAAAACAAAAATCTATAAATTTAATTAAAAAATAAAGGCAAATTTACAAATAATGCATATGTTCTAAAATTTCGAAAGCTAGAATTGGCAAAAAATAAAAAAAATAAAAAGTAAAAAAAAAATTAAAGAAGAGTCAAAAAATACTAAACTGTAGTAATGGCAAAGTTTTTTACAGTAAAAGGATATTTTCTACGGAAAAAGAAAATAATCGAAAAGATATTTGAACAAAATAAATTTGATGATTAAAGATAATTTAAGAAGTAAATATTTTTTATTTAACTTTGTTTAAATGAGAGAAAGAGAGAATGAATTAAAATTATCTCATGAAAACCAAATTTTTTCAGATTATCGATTGATATAAAAATATCACATCAAAAAAATTTAACAAAATAACAAATTTTTAAATTAGAATTTAAGATAAATATAAAGATTAAAAAAATAATTAATAATAAAGTAATAAAATTAAAAAATTATAATTCAATTTAGATAAATAAACCAAAAGATAATTATTTCAACGGTCATAAAAGGTAATTAAAAATTACATTATCTTTAAAAATACATATCATATGAATTTATCTGTATTTATTTCTTTTTGCAATATCCTCCATTTCTAAATTTTTTAAATTTAAAATTCCTTCCAGAGATTATATAAATTTATCGGTTTCTGAAAAATATGATCAAAATTAAAAAAAATGTAAAGAAAATCTAGCTTTTTATTCAAATATTTTAAAAATAAGAAATTGCATAAATAATTTCGAAAATACATAAAATAAAATAAAATATGATAATCTACTTGCCTCATAAATAAATTTTATTTTTCTCAAAATTATATAAATTACAGTATAATATTTCCTTTGCATTTTTTTTATTTATCAATTAAGTTTTATTTTTAATTAAAAATTTCTAGCCAAAACTTCATGGAAAAATTAAATTTACTTTATAAAAGTTAGTTACTTATTTTTTATTTTTAGTATAATATTTATTTTTCTTAATATTCATAATTTTACCTGTTTCATATTCACAAAAAATTTAGTTAAAATTATTTAAGCGAAAGATATATTTTTTCTTTAATTTCTAATTTAAAAAAGTTAAAATAAAAAGCTATATCTTTTACAAAAATTTAAATTACAGAATTTTTAAATATAAAACGTTAGGCTTTATCAAAGAAAAAAAGTTATTTTAGAATTAAATTAAACCGAATGAAAATTATGCATTATAACAAAATTAATTTTTAAAGCATCCAATCATATGATTAAATTCTAGTTTTCATTTCTTTATTTTATTTCGTAGAAAAATTTGAAATTAAGATTATTAAAGTTCTTGATTTTGATTAGTTTTTCATATCTTATTAAAAAATTTAAATGAGATTTTAGAAAAACTTTTTCAAAATTTAAGTATATTTAGATAATTTATTTAAAAAATTCTTTGAGGAGAAGCTATTAAAATTGCATCAACTGCATTTATAATTTTTCAAATTTAATTATTTTATAATAATAAATAAGATTTTTATTAGTACTCTTTGTTTCTTTCAAAAAGGATGTGGAAATTATTAATGCTTTATAAAATAAAATTCAATTTATCGGTATACTGCTCGTTATTTTTTATTATAGAAACTAAAAATTTGATTAAGCTGGATAATTTATTGTTCTAATATAATTTAAATATTTTATTTATTTTAATCAATAAGTTAGAGATAAATATAAAGAGTATAATTTAATAAAGCTAGATTTAATAATTATTTCGTTTTAAGTAATAAGTTTGTAGTTTTTTTCATTACTTATAACTATTACAAGCGCATTGGTTTCTGCCTTGATTATTTTTAATCGCATTTTTACATCCTGAACATATATGTATTTTGCATCTTTGACAAATATATTATTATTATTACTTAACTTAAGATAATGATTATTTGCATCTCGGACATTTCACTAATGCCTAATTCCCTTTGTTTAATTAATCAATTTACGGCTTTTTAGTTTAGTTTTAAACTTGATTTTCTTAACCTTACTCAATTTTTTAAATTTATTTCCCTTATTTTTTCTCTTAATTCTCTCTTATTTAGCTATTTTATATTTTATGCTTTTCTTCATTTAATTGATTTTCTTAATTTATCTCATTTTTTTCTAATACTTTTTAATTTTTTGGAAGTTAAGCTTTTTATTAATATTCTCTTAAAGGTTGTTCTTTTATATTTTGTAAATCTAATAAAACTTCTTATATTTTTGGTCTTTCTTGTCAATTTCAACTCAAGCATCTTCTTAATAAACTTTCCAAATCTTAATTCTGCTTTATCTCATATGAAAATTTAGGAATTTCTTTATCTTATACTACTTTTTGCTTAATGATTAATGTATCTAAATTTGGTCATAATAGTCCTTCGTTTAATATTTCGATAGCTACGCATGCTCAAGCTCATATATCACTTTGCTAGTAAAATTTACAAAAGAACTATTCTGGTGCCATTCATTGAACTGTTCCTCTATTTTATTCTGTTTCAACAATATCAGAACTTCTAGATAACCCTAAATCTGCTATTTTAGGAAGATCATTTTCATTTAGCAAAATATTTAGTGACTTTAAATCTCTATGAATTAAATTAGCATTGTGAATAGCATTCACTCCTTCTGCTATTTGTAAAATTAACTTTAGTTTCTTTTGATATTTAATTTTTTTATCTTTAACCTCTCAAAAGAGTTAATTGTTATTTATCAAACTAAAGAGATCTCCTTTTTATTAGAAGTTAGTAATGGTACATAAAATGTATTCATTTTCATCCTCTGTGTCGAAGGCTACAGCTAATAATCTTAGAATTCTTTAGTCGTTTATACAAAGGAGAGACTAACATTCTAAGTAAAAATCATTTAACAGTTATTATTTTTATATTCCTTTTTTTTAAGTCATTACTTTAAGAGCATAATCTAGGCCATTTATTTCTATTTTATAAACAGTAGCTTAGGCTCCTTTTCCTATTATTTAAAGTTATTTAAAAGCTTGTTAGTTCGGAATAAGTTCTTTGTATTTCCATATTCTAATTTGAGAGGAGGAAGAATTACCAGCTCCATTTTTCTACAGCAATACTATTATATCATTGAATGTATAATTTAAATATCCTTCACTCTAATTTAATTAGATCTCATCAATATTTTCAAATTCTGTTTAGTTTGCTGGCTACTATCCCTCAATAGTTTCAACTTTAATAATTTTCTTTTATTCTGTTATTTCATTTTAATCATAGACTTGCTTTTTTACTACTTATTCTAGTTCAGGTTTATTATTTTATATAAATTGAATATTCTGATTTTGGTCTTTATTGATACCTTAAATTATTTTATCTTTTTCTTTAATTTCTTGATAAAGATCCTAAATTAACTACTATTATTAAAACAGATTAAAATCTTTTTGCTTCGAAATTTCTTAAAGTTTTTAGATTTCTTAATGATTATTTTATAGTTATTCTACCTATTATTATAGGATTTTTTCTTATTTTTCATTTTTCACACTTACTTATATTTGTTCTAGAGTATTATTACTAGCTGAGGTTATTATTTAACCGAAATAATAATTCAATTTTTCTCTCTATTTTTATAAGTTTTTTGCTTCATTTCTTCCACTAGCAAACATTTCTTCAAGCTGCTAAAAGTTAAAAATTTGACTGATTTCCTTTTGTCTTTAGTTATTTTTAATATTCTACTGTTAGCTTTATTATTCTTTCGCCTAATTATTAAGATAGGATTTCTCATATGATAGCTATTATTTTATTAAATTTCACTTTAAAAAAAGACATTTTGCTAGAAGCTCTTCTATTTAGGATTTTATTTAGTTTTAGGAATCTTAAATTAAATTTTCTACTTATTCAACTTCAAAGTTGATTACTTAGTATATTTTTTAAACTTTTGACTCCATACTTTCATCTTATTTTCTCTTTTTTTAAACATTTTAATTTTCCTTTTATTTTTATGATATATTAGACTCATTATTTGGTTGAGCACATAAAGGACAGTCAATTTACTTGTGTTTAAAGAGCTCTTTTAAGCAGCAAGACTAGCAAAATAAATGTTCACATTCAAATTTGATTTACAGCCTCCATTTCTCATCAATCTAGCCTTAACATAAACAACATTTGCACTCTTATTCCATTTTTATTGAATTAAAGTTATTAGCCATCGAATAAATAAAATATATAATAAGTTTTTACATTGTAATAAGAAAAAATAAAATAAAATATTTATTTAAGAACCTGAAATAATATTTTTGTCTAAATCAAAATAATAAAATGTTTATGCTATAAACAGTGAAAAAACAATAAAAAAGATTAAAAATAATTTAACTTATCTAAATAAATTATTTTTACAGTTATTTTAAAACTATATCTGAATGATGTCTTTTTTTTGTTACATTTATTTACAATAATTACTTCACAGAAATATTTAAAATATAAATATCTGATTCTTGTAAATGAAATGAAATTAAATAGGTAAAGGTAGATATAGAATAATAGTAAGGATTTATTTTTTAAGATATTAAATTTTTAATTTTAGATTATATATTTTAATATTTTGATGTATATTTGAGAAATAGGAATTAAGTTTGTATACTAAATTATGTGTTATTGGAATATTTAAAAAATGCCATTATTTTAATATAGATTGAAACTTTTGCTTATATTAAAAAATTAGTAAAAAGATTATTATTTTATTAAATATATTATTTTAAATAGGGTGGAAAGCCCTTTCCTTCATATGCTGCTTGGAGGCCCAGTGAGGCAACTAACGAAGGAGGATAAATCGGAGAAAGAGAAACCAATAACAAGAGAAGGAAGATGTGACAAGTTGGAGAACTTTGAATGCCAGGAGAAAATCTTCTTCATCATAGGTAGGGAAAGATGTATCCGTAATCGAATATTGCATCCTATGCTTTGGAAGGAAAAATTACAGGGACGTATTGCAGGAAGAGAAAGCAATGATAGAGAGAACTATAAAATTTTATTTTTCGACGTTAAATAAAATTAATTTAAAGAGCGGCGCATCAACGAGAGTGCTACGCGCTCTATAATCCAATTTATTTATTTATTTAATTTAAAAAGGAATTTAAGATTAAGATTAAAAAATTTAGTTTATTTAATTAAGAGCTCAGTGTTTTCAATTTCAAGAAATCTCTAAGTACAACAAATAAGGTCCTTATGAGAAGTTATGCTTGAAGATAAATTTTCTCCGCCTAATATGTAGGCATTACCAAGCCATTATCATTTCTCCAATCCAACAAGCATTGTTTAAGGTTATACTCTAATCATATTTATCGAAGTTTCGTCTTCCTGGAATAATTGTCACCTTGAAAAACAATCAAAAGGTGCAATTTAGCAAAATATCAACTAGGATTTAGACTTTTTGAACCAATCCCCTTCTTACCATATTCCAAATTATAAAAAAATAGAAATAAAAATATTAGAAGCTCTTTGGTTTTGAATAATACTTATAAATCAGATGGATATAAATATTAATATTAAAATTTTCGTTTTTTATTTTTTATGATTTATATTTAAAGTTTACTTACAATCGTTAAAGTTAAAAAATTAAAAAAATTAGACTATTATAAAATTTATAACTAGTAGATAGAATTTTTTTGATTGATATATCTGAAAAAATAAAAAATTTGTAATACACTCTTATGTAAATAACTATTGCTAATTTTTCGAGACTTTGTGATAAATTATTTTTATTATAAAAAAAATTATTAAAAATGTAGTCAAATCTTTTTATTTTACTCTATTAAAACTTATTTTATGAATTTTATAGTTTTAAAACAAAAAAATTTTTTTCTTCAAAGATTAAGAAAATTTAATAAAAAATACAGAAAAGCTTAAAATTAATTAATCAGAAGTAGAATAATGAGAAAAGAAATAATAGCAATTCAAGAATGATTCTTTAATTAGTATAAAATTTAAATACAAATTAAAATCAAAAATATACATTTTTGAGATTCATATTATTTTAGTGATTTATTAAGATATTAACTTATATTTACTAATAACTAAAAAAATTGCAATATCCAAAAATGAGAAATATTTTTGTTAAAATATTTTTATTAAATCACTATTTAACTTTTATAAAAAATTCCAATAGATTTTTTGTTATTTATTTAAAAATGTCCGATTTATAAAAAAAGATAGAAATATGTAATTAAAAAATTTCTAAGAAAATAAATGCTTTAATATAGTTGAGTTTTTATAAATCTTTAAAGTGTGAGGAGAAGAACATAAATAGTAATTAAAGATTAAAAATATTTATAAAGTTAAAATAGATTTAAGTTCCATTGTATTGCTATTAAAAAATTATATTGATGATTTTTAAAACAGACTAAAATATTAAAAGTTTTATTTCAACTCAGTGATAGTTTGAATTAGCACTTTTTTTTTTAATTTATTGATTGTAAAAGAAAAGAAAATATTTAAAAAAAACTTTATAAATTGTAAAAATAGCTATATTTAAAATTAAATATTAGAGCTTAAAATTTTATTTAAATTTATCTTATAAGTAACTAGTAAAAGAACTTATAAAAGACTATAAAAAACTTATTTAAAAAAATTAAATATTTACACAAATAAAAAAATGAAAATATTATTTTTAAAATAAAAAAGGTTAATAATAATATTCATTGAATATTTTAATTTATTGCAGATAGACTAAAAATAATTAAAAATATTTAATACTAGAATAATTTTTCGTTAACTAGTAAATATAAAATAAATAAACAGAAGTATTAAAATTTAAAATAATTTAATCTTTTAGTTTATGATATTTTAATCTATATAACGCTCATCAAAACCAATTCCCCGTTTTTGTTTGATTGCAAGAGAAAATATATTTTAAAAGAAATATTTTTTAATTAAATTTTAATGGTTTTTTTCTATTGAAATATAGTAATCCATTAATGCTTATAGAAAAATTTGGAAATTTATAAAATAATTTAAAATATTTTGACAAATAAAATAAACTTTCCTATAAAATAATAAATATAATCTGATGTATTTGAAGATAGTTTAATTCAATTATCTGTTAATTAAAATTAAAATTTACTTGAAAGAAAAATTACTAAAAGTAAAGCTTTAAGATAAATATAAATAATATAATTATATATTTCTTTTTGTCAAGGGGAAAAATTTTTTTCATTTGCAAAACTTATTATATTTTAATTCCAAACTATTACTAAAATGTTTTGACATGTTTTGAGCTATATACTGAAAATAAAAAATCACATTAAAAAAGTCACATTTTTTTTAATTAAAAATGATCATTAAAGTGACTTATTGGTTATCCATTTTAATTTAATGATAGCCAGATAGTTCTTAAATTAACCTTAGTTAAATTTTATTTTAAAGTTTGAATTATGTATTCAGAAGTTAAAATTTAAATTTGGAATAATTTTATTAAATATAAAAATGATTAAATTATTTTCTTAGGAAGAAATTTCTATTTATTATTTTATATTTCATAAGCCATTTTTTTAATTTAAGACTTATAAATGCAGAATTTAAAAGGAATCCCATAATAATATAATTAAAAATTAAAATCATTTAAATCAAACTTTATTTTATTTAATTTAATAGTCTAAAAAATGCATACTCGTAAAATGCAATTAGATTCTTTTAAACAGTTCTAATCTTTTCAAAATTTGTTATATTACTTTTCTTTTGTTATTTCAATAGATTTAATTTATTTAATTTTATCATTCAGGTATGATTTAATTAATTTATAAAATTAATGCAAAAAATTAAAAGAAACTTTATCTATTAAGTTTTACATCAACTTGATGACTTTAAAATTTATTTCTTAGCGCTCTTTAATCCTGATTTTCTTTTAGAAAACCACTTTCTCAAAATTCTCAAAATGATACAATTTATTCCTTTTTATTTGATAAAGATGTAATATTTTATTTTTCTTTAGCTATTTTCAATAAACTTATTCATTCATATTTTTCATATTACCAAACTTAAAAAAAACTTTTATTTATTTTAAAAAAATTTAAAAAGTTAATATCAGATTAAATTTCAAATAAAAAGTCTTAAAATTTAAATTGATATCCATTAAAAGTTAAATTAATGCTAAAAATATTACTTTTGATTCAAGTTGAAAAAGAAACACATTGAAGAGAACATTTATTATTAAATCTAGATATTTAGCCCTTTATGCTTGTCTAAAAAGAAATGCTTTCACTTTTTAAGCCTTATGTTTTATATATCTCTTTTCATTCTTTTATAAAATTGTAATTAAGAGATTTTAAATTAGGACATTATTCTATAATCTCTTTGAAAATCATTTGCCTATTCAATGGTGGAGCAAGTCTTATATTTTGTTTTATTTTTTTTACTAAGGATTATTATCATTTTATTAGCTTTATAGAGTTTTGTTAAATAATAAACAGGCAGCTTTAGTTAATCTAAAGAATTCCTAATTTTTTTCTTTTTAAGATAAATATAAAACGATTTTTTGCTTTAAACTTTTATAACTATTGTTGGCTTAATTTTTTTTATAGGTCCTTTTCTTTTCCATATTAACCAAGTGTCTTCTTGAACTGAATTATGAAAAAAAGGTTGTTCTCATTTTTTAAATTATTTCCTTACTTAAATTATAATGTTTTATCATTTTTTCTAAACTTATCACATTCATGCGTTTCTTTTAAGTTTAAGTAAGAAAAAATTAATTCTATGAGATTAGTAGGAAAATGTTCTGATGAATATTTAAACTTTTGATACTTTTTTAATTAATGCGCACCAAAAAATTATTCATACAATTCTCCTTTAGTGTTTAGGTTATTTATCCCTCTCACTTCTTATATTATAATTATTTAAATTTCGTTGGCTTAAATTCATAATTTATTCGTTTTAAGCTCATAATCATAAAACTTATTTTAAAACCTTCAATAGTTGATTTTTTAAATTAAACCTAAAAAATGCGTAAACTTCAAAGCTCTCATTTTGCTTAAACACATTTTTTTTAATTAAGCATTGCGTTTATCACCTCGTTGAATGATAAATTGATTTAAAGATAAAAACTTTTTTCCCATTTTCACTTAAAGTTGTTCCTTTATATCACCTTTATTAATTAATAAGTCTGCTTTAACTTATAAATATATTTATGTTTGATAAACCTTAATTTCGCGTATTTATAAGTAACTACGTGATAAGTTCTCTAGATTCTAGTTAAAAAAAATTTTAATTTTAGATGTAAAGGCAATATTTATTAAATTTAAAAATTCAAAGATCAGGTTGTTTCGCTTTATTGGTTATTCTGAACTTTTATATTTATATAATAAAATTCTATGATTTGCTGATTGTTGATTCAATCATAATTTCTTGGTAATTTTTGATAACCACATTGAAAACACAAATTTTTTAGGATTATCACCAATTTGATATCAAATCATATTTTGGTTTCAGCTTTATGATAATTTTATTAGCAATTTTTTTTATTTATAAATAACTTTTAATACTTTGAAATTAACTCAAATGATAAAGATGATCTCAAATAATTAAATAAAATTGTTAGATAAAAATATAATTAATTTCTTTTATAAATACTTTATTGTGATTAATTTTTCGTAAGTGTTCCCCTTATTCTTTTTTAATGCTCTTGAAAAAACTTTTATATTTTAAAGCTCTAAATAATAAAATTTATTTTTGAAATAATTGATTGTCTTTGTATTAGGTGAGAAAAGATTTATCTTGTTTAGTTGTTTGTTAATCATCTGGAATTGATATAATAAAGATTTAATGAATCTATAATCTTACTTTTTGATACTTTTATAAGGGTTAAATGAAGTTAAGCTTATAAATATTTATGCTTTTAGACTATAAAATTAGCACATAGCCAAAATTCATTCGCTTTGCAATACTTTTTAATTCTTTTGAGTCTAGGATCTGAATAATGTTTCGGTAGTTAAACTAAAATTTCATAATCTTAAAACAGTGCGTGAAAATAAAAATTATAAATTATCAAAAATAGTTCTTCATCAAATTATTATCTTTGCTTTTATATGATATTTGGGTATATCATATAAACTCTTACGTATTTAGAAAATAAGCAGAAACTTTAAATTATATTAAAAATCAAACTTAAGACTCTTGCTTAATCTGAACTAATTTTAAAGCTGCTTTGACTAAATTTCTTTTTCTAAATTTTTAGTTTTAGTTTGTTGATTTATTCGTTTTGTCAATACTTGTAATTAAAAACTTAAAATTTTATGAAAATCTTAATTTAAACTTTTTAGAGAAAAGCAAAGAATTTTGAAAAAAGTTTCGAAACTATTATAAATAAAAAGCCCCATTTATTGAAAATCAAACTTTTTTTGTTTTTACTATGAAAAAATATGAAAATTCACCAAAAAAATTTCAACACTGAAATTAAATTAAATTATGATATAGACTTAATAATAATGAAATTTTTAAAATAAAAAATTGTAAATTGCTATTTTATTTGGAAGATTTATTGCTTTTTTCATTTAATAGATTTCGACTATTTATATCTGAAATGTTATTATAAAAGAAAAAATTAAAAAATAAAAGAAATTTTTTTAACTATTAAAAAAGTATAGAAAGAATTTTTATTTTGAAAGGTAAAGTCATTATTATATATCTATTTTACAGATCATCTTTCATTTTTACCAATTTTTGCTTATTTTAAATATAGGACTATTTTTATGATTATAGTTAAAAAATGATTTCAAAAAATAAATAAAAAATAATAACCATTTTTTTATTTTTTCCTAGTTTTTATTTAAAAAATTGAGTTTATTAGAATAGATATAAATTATTAAAGTGCGCATAATACCTCGTTGGCGCTTAGCTCTTTCAATAATAATATTAATATTAATATTAAACATATGTTCTCATACTTTTTGTTATCATTCTAGCCGTTAAATGAGTCACGCCAGCTCCTTTAAATGGGGAATCGCTTATTAAAAATTATATTTGTATTTTGAACCAAATATTCCAGTCTTCTTGAATAAGATCCAATTAAAATTTATTAATTAAGTCATTAACGAGCCAGTCAGCCAAATGTTTATATTGCTAGCTAGAACCTTTGGTCAAGTTAGCCTTTCTCTTCCGAGCTTCTCCACCCTTCTCCTTGGTGTCATCTAGTGCGAGATAACTCGCAATGTAGTATTCAATGTATCAGATTACCTACTAGTTTTCCTGGCCTCGGCCTACATCCATAATTTAAATAAATAATTAATAAATAAATAAATGAGATGATAGAGCACGTAGCACCTCAATGATGTGAAGCTCTTTAATAAAGATTTTTAAAGTAAAAAAAATTCCTCTCTGAATTCTTCCACAGTGCTACCATTCCCTTGCGAGTTTGTTTTCTATAGAGATTAGAATGCTACCCTAAAATATCTTAGTATCTGGTATCTTTCATCATTAATGTTACTTAATACCTCTTCGATCTCGTCTCGTCTTTTCTTCTCTTGGTTGGTTCTTCACCTATGGGGTACTTCCTGGTACCAGAGTAAGTAATTTTCAGTGGGAGGATTGCTCCTTCCTATTTATTTATTATAAATAAATAAGTAAATAATAAATAAATTCGATTATAGAGAGCGTAGCACTCTCGTTGATGCGCCGCTCTTTAAATTAATTTTATTTAATGTTGAAAAATTTTTTTATGGTCTCTCTTTCCTTGTTTCCTCTTCCTGCAGTGTGTCCCTGTAATTTTTCCTTCCAAAGCATAGGATGCAATATGTGATTACGGGTACATTTCCCCGACCTATGATGAAGAAAGTTTCCTCCTGGCATTCAATGTAATCCAGCTTGTCACATCTTCCTTCTCTTGTTATTGATTTCTCTTCTTCCGATTTATCCTCCATCCACGCTCATTTTTTGTTGCCTTGCTGGTCCTCCAAGCAGCATCCGAAGGAGAGAGCTTTCCACCCTATTTAAATTAAATTATAATAAAAACAAAAATTTTAAATATTTTATTTTCTAAATATTTTTCATTTTTCAACTAACCTTTAAAATATATATATTCAAAATTAAAAATTTCATTAATATACATTTTTTATTAATATTAAATATTTTTCATAGAAATAAATCTTATTTAATTAGTCTATATATTTAAAATTTATATAAAATAATGAACCTAGAAAATTACTTTAGTCTATTTATATTTTATGATTTTTTATAAAATAAAAGTTCTACCAAACAAATTTCTTGATTTGCTTCATTTTTGTATTTTATTGTCAATTTAATTTTTGTAGAATAAATAAATTTCTTAAATGCCTAAAATAAAGATTTTAAGTGTATCATTAAAAATACTCTTCCCTTATTTTTTATATTTCTTCATTGGCTTACATTTATAACTAGATAATCTAAACAATTCTATAGCATTTTTTTCGACTCAATCGCTTTTAAAATTAATTCATTAATAAAATCTGAATTTTTTTCTTTGTTTAGACTAATTATTTATATTCTTTATTACTATATTCAATATCTAATACATTTGCTAAATCGAAAAAAATTAGAAAATAAAGGAACATCTCAGTCAACAAATATCAAATCAAAGCCCAATTTTTTCAATAGTTTTCCATAACTCAGAAATCATATATTTTAATAAATCAGCACTCCATTGATAATAATATATCTAAATATCCAAAATAACAAAATTAACGTACATTTTTATAAAACATTTGAATAAAAATAAGAGATATTTAATTTATTAATCCCTTTAAATTATTTAAAAGAATATTTACTCAAAGTTAAAATAAAACACTATTAATTTTAAATATCATTATATCATATTAAAATAAATAAGTGACTTGTTGATTTTTTAATATTAAAAATGCTCCAAAATTTAAATTTTTTTTCTTTAAGTAAAATAAAAACACTATGTTTCAAGAAAAAAAATGAAAAAAAGGTTTAAATAAAAAACATAAAAATTTAAATAATTTTATAATATAAATCTATATTTATTCTAATCAATTTAAAATGTCAAATCCAATTACATAGTATTTAAAATAATTAAGATCAATAAAGCTTTAAATAAATTCAGTCCATACTTTTATAAAAATAATTCTTTTAATTTTTCTTCAGAATAAATTTTTTTTATATATAAAGATTAAAAAAAATTAGCACTAAGTATTTAAATTAAGTGTTAGAATTTTTTAAATAATTAAATTTTACCACTAAATTTTAATGAACTAAAATTTGATATTCAAATAAAAAGTAAAACACATTAATTAAAAAATTTTAATTAATTATTTTGTTCTTTTAGATGAATATTATGTTGAAACTTCCATTTTCCAAATTTAGATAAGAGTCAGATATAATTAAAAAAGTAATAGAATAGCAAAAATATTTAGATTTACATATATAATTTAAATAGAAATTTAAACTATTTATTTACAAAATAATCTAGCATCAATAAGTATATAAGCATAAGACACTTTAAAATTATTTAATTTTTACATTATTACCTCAAATATAATTAATCAAATTATCAAAATCAAATATTTTTTTAAAAGAAAACTTATCTTTAAAAAGATCTCGCCTCTCGGAATAGCGATCAGATTTTAGATTCCCTAGTTTAGAGCCAATTCACCTCTGATTTATGCTACTTCTATTGAATGAGTTTTTTCTTTCATAGTTTTCAATCAATCGTTTGGTATAGGGAATAAGGTGCTTTAAATCCTGCTTGTGGATTTTCTTATTTTTTGCATAGCTTATTTAGGGATGTCATGTGCTACTACAGAAGTAGCATTTTTTCTTGAAAATTTTACTCCTGTTTGCACTCTTTATATTTCATTGGGATCACTTAGTTAGGAATCTTGCCCCATTAAGTCTTTTTTACTTTGCTGCACATTTCACACAAATATCGTTTAAATCTTCCATTTTAGTTTTGTACCTTTTCTTGGATCTAAAATTGGGTGTATGCATATTTCTATCCATGGCATAAAAGTTGATGCCATGTTGAAGTAATTCTAGCTCCTTTTGCAGTTACATGACAATTCTAATTAGTTGAAAAATAATTTTGATATCTGCTTCTAGTCTATTTAAAATAGTTGTTCTCTGGTTAGATAGCTCCATTCTTGGTTTGGTTTAAACTTCATAAGATTGTTTCTTTCATCTGTAATATTTATAATATTTTCTAGGTATTTTCTATTATTGAGAAAAGTTAATGGTTGTAGCTGGTTGTTTTGGTGGAGAGAATATAATGGTTGATTAATATTGTTTCTGATATTTTTCTCCTCTTTTAGCAGCCTAATGACTTTGAAAAGTGTCTTTATCTTTTTATAATAAATAAGATAATAACTGTTATACTATATTATTTTAATTAAAGTGTCTACTTAAATCTATCTTTATATCAAACGCAATTCTGAACAAATCTTCTAAATTAGGATTAACTCACATCAGCTAAATAGCAAATTTGACATTCTTTTTGTTCCAATAGATATTATTTAACTACAGCCAGTGTCTAATATATATAAAAGTCCTATTATAACTGTATAGTTTTTATACAATGAGCTTATATTATGATGATAATCTTAAGTAAGTAAAATGAGGTTAACCTAGTTAAGCTTTAGTAATTAAGAATTTTTATAAAGTTCCATAACTGCAAAAAGAGCATAGAAATTAAAAGAAAAAGGTTAACTAAAGGATAAAAGTAAAGCTTTAATTTAGTAGTACTACGAAATACTGAAAGTTACTCTAATAACAAAAAAATAGAGTCATTTATTAAACTTTTCCATCAGAACTATTTGAGATAAGCTTTTAAAGGTTATCATTATGTGATATGGATGTTCAAATACTAGTTGCTTATATTAATAAAGATCTCAATCTCCATAAGAAATTACTAAGAAAAGTGCTTTCTTGAAAGTGCTTTGAATATCTGAACTAAGCGAGGATATTTGAGAATAGATAATCTAGAATTGAAAATGGTAATGAATTAAGTCCGTGCATTGAATAGCAATTTATGTTTCTCTAGATGACTTTGATAAATATCTCCCTTGATGTTTTTTTGAGAGATTTGAGTTCTTAAATAATGTTGATAATCTTCTTTTAACAATTATGGATGATTATAAGAATTAATATCATGTATATGCACATAATTTGAGGTATATAAATATTTTGTTCATTTTAAACCTTCAACTCAAAGTATATATCACTAGAATATAACCCTTAAAAGCAAAATAACTATATTGAGTTACTACAAAACTACTTTTTTGCTTAATTTGATAATAAAACCAACTACAACTAGCTAACTTTTGAATTAATGTTTAAAATATTATAATTATGATTATATACCAAAGCTTTAATAATCTATGCAGATGAAAGAAATATAATCGAAAGAAGAAGATATTAATATGCTAACTTTACATTTAAAGTAACACTCAGAGTTTAATAAAAGAAAAATTCAAAACAAATCTTAATAACTTAAGCTATAAAACCTATATCTGCTTAACATATTTCAACCTGCTTACTACCTTAAAACTATAAATCTAAAACTCAAATTTTATTTATCAAATTACAAATATTCTATTAGAGCAAAATTAGGATAATATTCAACTTCGCTTGAAATTCCAGAAAATTTAAGTTTGCATAAAATAATCGCAAAACTATAAGCTTAAATTGCTCTTGGATCTTCCTTTTAATCTTTTAGTTTATTATTTCCTACATTTAACTTGGATTTATATGATTTCTATAGAAAAATATAAAGAATAATGATTTCCTCTCTACTTTAAATAGAAAACAAGGTAGACTTTAGATACTTAGATGGATAAAAAGACATTGAGATATAATAATTATAGCTTGATATTATCACTTAGTATAGTTTCTTCTAAACTTGTATAAGTAAATACTTAATTCTATAGATATAAGGGAATCCCATTTTTTCTTAAGAAACTTAAATTTATTATAAGATTGTTTATTGAATACTACACATGTCGAACTACTCGTTGTAAAGTAAGATTTGTCTATAACCAACGTTATAACATGTCGTTACGATATAATAAGGTGAAGTCCATGAAATAACTGGAACTGGAACACAAATCGTTCAGCATCAGTAAGCACATATCCTTGTACATTTCATCCTTATTTCTATTTACAAAAATCTTAAATAAATTCCTGCCATTCCACTCTAAGAATGCTCTAGTTTGCTTTAAGCATAAAACTAAGATTACTAAATTGCCACTCCAAATTCAACAGGTAGATTCAGATGAGATTTAAGAGATACTCCAACACCCGCCTCAACTAGAATTCGATTAAGTCCGCCTAAAGCATTACATTCTACGTAGCCGTTAGTATTTAATGAAGCTTTTATTCCTTAACGACTTGCTTCAACTCTAAAATTAGAAATGGCTGAATAGTATAAATCCATCTAAACTACGATAAAACCTATCGGAGTTGGTACAATTATTAGAGGTATCATTCTAATTCTATTAGAACTTTTACAAAGGGTTTCCTAAACTGGTGATATAGAGCTAATCAAAGAATCTATCACTTTATCTTTGCTTTACGAAAAATTTTAAAGCTAATTCAACGTATTGTTCTAAAAATTGATGATAAAGGTTTCTATGATCTTGTCCAAAGACATTTCTTATAAGATTTGCTAAGAGCTTTGACTAATTTCTTAAATGAGGGGCTAAATGAAATTCATGCTTTGATTCTTTATTTCAGTTACATTTATATTGTAACTCTACTTCATTGGCATTAAGTCTTCTATTGTCTAGTCAAACAGCTAGTTTCATGTATTAGCACTAATTATAGTCTAAACTTATTGAACCTACTAACTTATTTTACTATTAAATAGATCTTAAAGCTGGCCGTACTAACTTTTTATGCTGCTAAAATTTTGAGAAAATTAACTTATGTTCTATTAGAAGAAGCTGAAGTCAAATAAGTTTTTCCCTTTCTAACTATTACATTTTTTCTGTGCTCTAAGATTGTTTATATTCCTTAACTAGTAATAAGTTTAGTTTGCATTTCCTGATGTATTTGCTTCAAAAGTATTACTAACTTTAAAGACAAAATCCTTTAAGTAATTGAAAGATTCTCTTATTTTAAGGAATTACTAAACTGTTTCAGTCTCAGCTTCTTAGAATGCTTGCTATAGTAGATTTTATGGAGTTGTGATGTTATATTTCTAAAGAAGCAAATTCCAATCAATATTTCCATTTATTAACTTTTGTAGTTCCAAATAAACCTCATTGCACTAACTACTTTATTGTTCCCTTTCTGCTTAACAAGTTTAATTAAGCTGCTTTATTTAATCTTCTGAGCTTATCTATTCCTGGACTATTTTAACTTCTAAGTCTAATATTTAATCTTGATATAACTTCTTAAGTTCAGGTAAAGTTGTGTTTATCTTCAAGTCTAAATCACTTAGTTCATTCTTTAAATTTTCATTTTGTGCTTACAAATTTTGAGTACTTTAGGTGATGTTAAGTTATTAATTCTAAGCTACCTAAATATCACTTTGAGTTTCATTAGCAGATGCTTAGAGCTAAAGCTAAAGTTAGTTTTAAGTTTGTATATTATCTTGTATTTATAACTATTAATCTTATAGAACTGTTAAATATTCATTAGTTTGAGCTATACTTTAAGTTTAATACTGAGTGCTTTATGATTTTATTGAGTTTCTATATTCTTCTATTTATTCATTTATGCGTGTTAAATTCTAACTTTGCTAGTTTACTGTAGACTACGCTTTTCTCTTTTCCTTACTTTCTGTTTCTTTTTTCGAAGTAGCATTTTATAAAACCTCTCTTTAATAAAAAAGATGCACTAGTTCATTAACTGAACTTTCTACTTTTGCTAAGTTTTATTAATGTACAGCAAAGCTTCCACTAAGCGCTTCTTGATATTAGCTAGACAGTTTAGATAAACTTTCTATACTGTATTTGACTTTTTCTTCTAGTTAAGATAGATCTTTTAGAGCATTCTCATAGTTTTGCTTCATCTTTTTCTTCTTACCATTCTTGGTTTTATTTGTTTCCTTGGAATTAAGTAATTACCTTCTTTCCTAGCCTAGTTCTTCATTGATAGCTTATATCTCTTATATCACTGGTTAGATTTATTTTTCTAATAAGTAGTTATAATCGTTTTATATGCGCTACACTTGCTAGGCTTATTACTGCAATTAGTTTTAATATTAGTTATAGCTTTCATTTAAGACTTACTAAGCTTCGCTTTTTTCGTTTTATATTTGACTTTAAGTAGCTTATTCTTGATTTTTCAGTTCATTATTTAAAGTATGATTAAGCTATTAAATTTCAGTAGCAAGTTGCTCTTTTTATTAATTAACCGTAGCATTTGCTTACCCTTAAGTTATTAGACTTTCTAGCTGCGTATTCTTTTCTTCTAGTTGCTATTAAGTTTATGTTCTTTAAAGTTCTTACTAAAACGATTACTTTTACAAATCTTATAAATTGTTAGTATAGTTATCTACTTTTCCTTCTAGTTTAGTAATCAATTATGGTGTTTCTTCGTTTATCAAAAGTTCAGATTACTAGATTTCAGATATTACTTAATCTTCCATCCTTGTTTGATTTATTTATTACAGACTATTGTTTATCTTTTTTATATCCTCTAATTATCCTTAAAGCTAGTTGTTTGTTTCTTAGGCTAGTTACTTTTCTTGTTCTAGTTTAGCTAAATCAGATTGCACTTATTCAATTTATCCTTCCAACTATGCTTTCTATATTCTAAGTAAAGTTGTTTTATCTTCTACTTCAGTCTTTATTTTATCGTTTATGTTGCTTATCTAATCTTGATATGATTTGATATCATTCAAAGCTTACACTCTAATAGTATCAATTTGAAGATAGCATTATTATAGAAGTTATTCTATTTTATCTTTAAGCTAAGCTAGATTATTTTCTAGAAGCTATTTTACTTGATCAAACTATAGCTTATACTACTACACTTTATCTTTAATTCTATTTTTATTTTCTTCGAATGTCGGTTTTATGCTTTCCAAATAAGATGTTATCTCTTAAATCTTAAGCAGTACTGTGCTGTTAACTGTCACTATTTTATTATTCATGAAGTCCTATATTTTCACTCTTATTTCCTCTATACTTTCTTCAGCAAACTCCTTTAAAGCCAGAATCTTCCAGACTTAATGAACCATTTCTTATCCGAAGTCTTTTTGGCAAAATTAAATGAAAGATTCACCTTCCAAGTCTATACCTACAGAGGCTCTAATATAATCATCCATTAAGTATAATGAATATTTTACATTCAAATCCTGACCAAAAATATCAGCAATCTCTTGTCTCTTTTCTAGAAGAGTGATTCCTCCTAGTTCTCTTGCTTAATAGGTTTAAGTATAGTTTTACTCATCGTCTTCTTAAAGTCCTACTTACTCAGATAGTTACATCAGCATTAATATCTCTTGCTTTGAATACTTTTATTTGACTGAAAACTCGTAGTCAGTTTCAAGATCAAAAGATACTGTTATGTTTTCCCCGTTTTCTTAGCTTAGAGCTTTGAAAGACAAACTAGACATTTCTTTGGTGCTTTCCAAGTAGCCAGTTTCTTTGTTAACAATCTTAGTTCTATTTGCCTATAAACTAAGGAAGTTCTCTTAACTCTCTGATTCATTCAATAGATTTCTTACTCTTGAATAACTTGAGAAGGATTCATAGTAAATGTTTTAAGTCTCAAGTGAGCTTTTATCATAATTGACACATCAATCTCTATTTTCTTAAGTTAAAGATTCATCACACTCAGAAGAGTTCTCAGCATTTCCTTTTAGTCTGGCATTTCGAGGCTAGGAAAAGCTGCCAGAAACTTAGCTTTATTTAACCATATATCTCTTTACTGTTTATCTTACTTCATTCTTAAACATTAAATCCGAGTTGTTACTGCATCTGAAGCTTAATATTTCAGTACTATTTATGTCTACTCTTACTTTTGCCCATGGAGGATACTCATCTGTTTCGTTCAAGCCTGTAAGATTAGCACTGGTTGATGGTTAAGCAAGGAAGTGAATCTAGGTTTCGTTTTATTCTAATACAACTAATTCAATGTTATATAGAGATCCATTCTATGTGGTATTTTCTGTTGTTCCATTTTAGATGAAGTGAGTAAAATCTTAGGCTTCAGTCTCATTCTAGACTGTATCGTTTTGCAATCTTCTTTACTTTTATTACACGAAGTTAGAAATTCTCATTGAAGACTAATAGGAAATAACATGTCCTGGACCTGGAAGCTTTTACTTATCTTCTTATTTATCAGAGATTAGTAAAAGGCAAGCAAGAGCCACACAAACTAAAACAAGAATGATAAAAGCTATTACTAAGCTAATCATCCATTTCTTCTTTTTAGAGCATGTGACTTTCTTTTCAGAAGCCTATTCCTAATTGACCTCAACTTGAATATCCTATTGCTAGGTTAAGGTTTCTGTTCTAGAAGTTAAAGAGGTTTGAAAGATTTGAGTTTGTTTTGGTAACTAAGGTTTATCTTGTTGCTTTTGCATATTATAATAAAATAGGTTAAACTAGAATTTAAAGGGATTTATGTTATAATAGAGATATAGTTCTGATTAGATTTGATAGATAAATGTTATACATAAATGGCTGTATAACTAATCTAATAAGAATAGAATTAAAGCTACTAATCTAATAAGTGCTATTCTTGTATGTTTACTTATCTTTATTATTATTACTTTCTAGTTTACTCTATAGATCATTATTATTAAGCTTATTTACCAAAAATTATATGGCTTCATCATTTCTATGAAGCCAGAAATAAACATTACTACAGAGTTCAGGGAGTTTTGATACAAGATAAAAAGAGCTTTTCCAAGTTCTCTTATAAAGGTAAAAAGCTACTTAAGCAAAAGCATTATGAATAGATTACTTAAAAATACTAAGATACACTTAGAATGCTCAGCTGATGAATCTCTAAATAGGTATAAAGTGATTGACTTAATAAATAAGGCTTAATTTTTGGTAATTAGGTATATTAGTAAATATCTTATTCTTCCATAATAATCCTAAGTGCTTAATATATTTTAAGTAGCAAAGGGCTTTTTACCAATAGCTCTATGTATAGATAAGTTTTAGAGTTATTAAGGTTTAAAAGATAAATAATAAACAAGACTAAAAACTAAGGTATATGATTAAAATGCTTAAATAAAAACTTATATAACTAATTAAGGAATCTTATTATTACATGCTTTAAGCTAATTATTATCACTTCGTATACTTTAATCTATAACCATGCTAGTTATAACTATTATAAGTACAAACTAGAAACATACATGTGCTTATAAAAGATTATTATAGCAAGAATACTTTATATAGTAATAAATAAAAGAGATTATTAACAATAAATCAGTTTATAGTAGACTATAAAATATTATCATTCATTATATCAACTAACAACTAAAATCATTATCAAGTCAATTTACTCTATTTTCCATATCTCTGACTAGATTACCTTTTTATAATATCAACTATCAAATTATTCTATTTTCAATACTTCCTATATAGTCTAAATTTAATACCTAGCTAAACCAATCAAAGACAGAAATACCAATAGACAGGGATCTTATAGTTTATTTCCTATCAATGCTTATACCTCCTTTACTAAACTTAAATATACAAAAGAATAAACTTTATTGTTAACAAATTAAACCAAAAATGTTTATATTCCTTATATCTTAATCAATGCTTAACTATTTTAAATTTAAAAACTACTTAGGAAAGATAATTCTACTTTTTAAAATCAAAGCTTCATAACCATAATTTATCAAATAGACTATAGATATAATCAATTTAGAATAAAACTTAAGTCTCTTTAAAACTAGAAATTAACTATACTTCTTATAAATAGAAAAAGTAGATGCACCTATATCTTACTTCCTAGAATTCCAAAAGTTTTATACAGAACATTTTTTATTTCTAATAACTAACTATTTTAGATTCTATATGCTACTAATATACCTTCATTTAAGTAAGATCTCTTCTCTATCTAATTTTTTGTAGACTCTATAGCTGATTATTTACAATCTTTTTAGTTTTCATCAAGTCTTGAACTCTCTTGTCTTTTAAATTTTTAAAAGCAAAGCAGCATTTTAGTAGACTCTTGGAATAATATAAATATCAGTATCTTTTATCTTCTAATTCTTTTTTTAATAAAATCCTCAAAATTTTCCGTTCTTTTAGTTGTCTCGATTCTTTAAATTCTTTTTAATTTTATTCTTTATTAATTTAGATATCAGTCTTAGTTATTTAGGCTATCATTAGAGTTTCCTTAATTTAGTTAGATGAAAATTAACTTATAGATGCTAAGATTTAATTTTAATTAAGTTATTTATTTTAGCATGCTGCAGTAAATTAAGTTGCTCTATATAAATCTTTAATTTTCCTATTCTTTCTTAAAAATTGTAAATAAGTTCACCCTGTTTGGTGATAGATTTTCTTATTTTGTAATTTTACTAAGAAACAGATGAATTTTCCCTTTCTATTATTGAAGTGGTTTCTTAGTTTACGTGTAGTTGGTTAGATGACAAAAATTGAAAGGATTGATGTTTTTCTGTTCTAGTAAGACTTATCTCCTAAGCTTTGTTTATGATTGGTATTATTTACTTTGGTGGGTTTTTCTTACTATTTTGATATGAAAAAGATAAAATTTAGTAAGAGGCTTATGCTTAATTTGTTTAGCTTAAGGCTATTAATTAATGGTTGATGATATAAAAGTTAGCATTTATCATTGATAATTCTAAACACTGTATTTGTATTGTTTAAGCTGTTAGGAAGATCATCAATATATTTGAGACGTTTTCCAATTTATAAAGTTTAATGCAATCACTAAGAAATGTATTAAAAAGCATCTAAAAGCATAAAGAAAGTATTTAGCTTTAAGTCATTTTATCAAGAATTAAAAAAGGGAAAGATTTCTATAGCTGTGTGGATTGAGCAGCAACATTAAAGTAATAGTATGATATTGACTTAAAGTGATAGACTGTGGTATATATTACGGACTGCATAAAGCTAAAATTGCTGTTTTATTAAACGACATTGAGAGAGAAAAATTATACTCTTTCGATATAAATAATATAATAATAGTTCTGCCCCAATAATGCAAAATAATCTAAAGAAGAAGCGAACTCTATAATTTTGCTACCTAAAACTTAAAGCCTTTAACTTTATTTAGCAGGCTGCGTAAGTAAAATAGAAACTACTTAAAGAGCAAAAATACTTAATTGCTGCAAAAAAGAAAGATTTCTATATAAGTCTTGTATAATATTTAGCTTTAAACAATAAAGGAAGATATTCTAAAATTATACTTCCCTCTATATATGAAATTTGATTATCATATTCATACTATTGATACTAGCTTAATATCATTATTATATATAAAATGGCACCTAAGAAATAGTTCTCTCTTGCTTATTTATTACAAACAAGAAGAATAATCTAACCTATCAGAATAAGTACCTTAGTAAACTTAAGAAAAATTATATCACCAAGCTTACGCATAATCAGTGTAGCTAATTAAGTATATGCAATACTAAAATACCAAAGATAAATATAGAACAATTTATTAACTAGACCTGTAGTTCCCATCCTTAGAAGAAACATTCAATAAAATTTAATCGTAAATAGTAATTAAATTGGAATAGATGGATAAATCATTTAATGAAGCTCCTCAAATATTTTAATTCCAATTCTCTTAATTTAATATCAAATAAAACTACTTTAATAAAACTAAAACTGCCAGCAAGATCTAATTTAAAAATCATAAGACTAGTAATCAAGCATGCAAATTAGAAAATAATAACAGTAATAAGATGTAAATAAGATTAATTTATATCGTAGAAAGATTTCTATATATGTTAGAAGAATCTTTCCTTCAAAAGATGCTCAAAGAAAACTAAAATCGAAACTATTAATAAGAAAATATATTTTATTACATTTCCTGCTTCAGACAAGGACAGAACTAGTATATAGGAAGAAATTTGGTAACTCAATAATATAAGATAGAATAATAATTGAAGAAGAAGCCAAAATGGATCTTGGGGAGATAAAGATGGCGGACTAACGAAGTCCTATGAATCCTTTAGTTTGGGTAGAGCGATTCAAAAGGAAATTAGCTGTGAAGTTCTCTTCTTAGACTATAAACTTAATTTTATGCTTTTTTATATTCTTTTTATCCAGTTTATTTCATTAAAAAAACTGAAATTTAAATATAAAATATAGAAGAAGCTGAGATTGTTTGCTTAGCATAACTAAAAAAAATAACTTAATATCCCTAAGAAATTTCACATATTCTTTAGATAACAATAATTATTACTTTTAACTAGATGATTCTTATTACCTAAATCATTAAGAAAATAAACCAATTAAATAATAAAATGCTAATTTAATTAATTTGAATTCCACCTCTAAATGCTAAGAAACTAGTGTATACAAGACTATGATATAACTTATTTTATGTAAATAGTAAAATTTATAAATATAGCAATCATACAAGAATCAATTAAATAAGGAGAAGAAATAACTTAAATAAAAATGTTAATGAAATGAAGCTACTGATACGAATCAGTTACTTCCTTTTTATTATGTTCGTTAAGTTCAAAATTCATTCTTTTCATCTTCCAACTCTCCTCCGTTGCTTCTTGTAATTTCTTGTTGTTCTTCTTTAGGCTCCAGTTATTTATTTTTATTTTTCCTTACAGATTCAATTATTTTTTAGTAGGTTCCTTTTTATTTGAAGGTCGTTATTCATTTATTTTTGAGAAGTGAAATGTTAGTTTATGTAGAGTTGGTCATAAGTTATTAGTTTTTCCTATTATTTTCTAGGAAATTTATTAATTAAATAATTAAAAATAGTTTTGCAGTAGTTCATGACCGCTGCTCAAAGAAGTTTATAAATTTGTGAGAAGGTCGCTCTTGAATATCATAAAGTTTTCTTCTTTAAGGTCCTGTTTAATATAATCACAGCAGTTGTTAATTTTCTTTTCTTCTATAGATTTGTCTTTCTTGATTGCAATAAAGTTGTCCTCTTTTTCTTTTTTCCTAGATTCAATAATGTTTTTTAAATTTTAAGAATTTTCACCAATTTCTATATAAATGTTATTAGCTATTACAGTAGTAGCAACGTTTCCTTTTCCTTATTTTCATTTTTCACTATTATTATTCTTTGTTTTCTTTTTCTATTTCCATGTTTTTAAATTGAGAGTTAAGGTTTTAACTTTGAAGAATGTTTTCAAAGCTGTTAATTTTAGTCCTATATACTTTAGACTTGGGAGTTTGTCTGGCTCAGCTGTTTACGTTGATAGTTTCAGAATGCGCTGATTTCTCTTTCCTGTTTGTTCATTCTTAGATAAATAGAATCTTAGAGTCCTCCAGTCACTAATTCTATCAGCTTGACGTTCTCCTTTCGAAGCTTTTTAACCTCTTCTTGGAGGTTAAGAACCACTTTTATAAGCTTTTCATAGTTTATCTATTGCTAGATGTTGAAATCTGATACTTCTTGCTGTATAGTTTCTTAAAAATCTTATTAGATTTTAGTTTCTTATTTTGAAGGAGAATTAATTCTTTTTCTTGGCTTTACTAGTTTCTATTTGTTTCCTTCTGAATCTTCTTAATTTTTACCAATCTAAACTTATTCAGTAAAAAATCTGGACTTAATTCTTTTTCTTTCTAGGAAATTAATCAGAAAGATTTCTAAGTGAGTCTAAATATTAGACAGATTCTAAGATATGTTGAAATGAATCTATAGCATGGACATAGTACGTTTTGCACAGTATAATGAGTTTATATAAGCAATATTGAAATTATAAGATTAAGTGCTCAACTAAAGATTTAAATTATTTCTTTCCTGTATTCCTTGTTAAGTTTAGTATATTTTATAGCAGGAAACTTCTGAAGTCCTTCAAGTTGGTCTCTGAATATCTATGCAGTGGTCTCTATAGCTTTGAGTTGCTTATAGTTTGTTTCTATAGGTTCGATAAATTTGTCAATAGAAGGTTAGTTAGAAAACATAACTTGATGGCTATTAATTGCATAAAACTAAAGCATCTTTTTTACTTACTAAAGTACAAAGATTTTTAGTTTGAATTACATTAAGAGAGCCTTGCTATGGATAAGTGGTAGCTTATTTAGTTAAAAAGTAATGGCATGTATAGTAGACATTAAAGCATTGGGAAAGATTTATAATTGGATTACTGGAATATGTTAGAATATCTAATATGGACAATTGAAAGCAAATTTGAGTTTGAAATAAATAATATAATTTGTAAAGCTAAAAAGGCTATAACTAGTTAATTCTGTATATAGTTATTTTTGTGGAAGAAGGAAATATGAAACTAAAGCTTAAAGTTATAAAATGAAAGCTTAAGCATCTTAAATAAAATACTATATTATTTATAAACATCATCTGTTTTATAATTTAACCATTTGATGATCTAGATTAAATATCTTAGTCTTAATTAATTAGTCAATTTTTAAAAATTTACTTTTAGAGAAGGAAATTCATTCCTCAAGAGATTTATTTGGTCTTTCATCTCTTAAGAAAATAATTTATTCTTAAACTTACAGCAAGAAAATTCTAGTAGCTACAAGCCTTTCCATATATCGTAGAATTAACTTTGCTCATCTTTAATTTACAATTTTGGTTTTTTAAATTCTAAGTTCTTCAGCTTAACTCTTTCAAGCTCTTACTATTTTTGAAAATATATTCTACACAGTCAGTGCCTTCTTAAGCTCCTCTCTCTATAGTTAAGTATTTTAAGTTTTTGAGTTATTGAATAATTATTTAAACTACTTCAAGATCAATTTTATAACAGTGAACTAGTTTCAACTTCTCTATCTAAGAAGTATTTTGCTAGAAAAATTCTTTGAAGGTATTACTGCTGAAATCCGTAAAATAAATTTTATCGCTTTTAGTTTCCCATTGTTTTAAGCTAAGTATTAAAGTCACTTTTTATGATTCTCTAGACCAAGTCCTACTGTCAGTTAAGTCAAGCTTTAACATTTTCCAAAAATGCTAATAAGCTATTTAGATGTTAATCTAAGTATCTATAAACGTAGCTTTTGAAGAAACTGACCTTTAAATTCTAGATAGTCTTCTAAAAACTGATAGTCACTTATTTAAGTAAAACAAAAGGAAAGAGTTTGTAAAGAACATTCGTTATTCAATTTTACGTACTTTGTTTTCAGCTTTTTGAGTCAATTTTTATCCAAATAAAAGTGCTTTAGTTTTTAAAGTTTAGATAAGTTTGAAAGATTGTTTCCATCTATTTCGCATTATGTGATCTTCAGTCATTCTAGATTAGGACACTGTTATAGAATATTGTTGATATGTCTATTTCAACAGTACCCTTTTAGCAGTAACTTATTAATTTAAGATCCATAAGTCTAACTTTTTATCTACTTCTTACCACATTTCTACTACTTCGTTTTTTCCAGTAGTTCCACAAAATAACTAAAAAGGTGCTACAGCTTCTAATTGTAACTTAAGTTTTCAGCAGTGTCACTTTTAGCATCATCAATTTAATTAAAATCAAAAATTAGAGCACTTGGATTATGCTTAGTTATTTTATTTAAGTTTAGTAAAATTTCATCTAATCATTACATTTCTGATGCTTATAAGCTTTCTTATTTATTTGCCGCAGATAAACTATTTTTGTAACTCCACATTTTAGATATCGATAATTTCAGCTCTTCTATCTTAATATTGAGCCACTTTTTTTAAACCATTTCACATAGACAAAGTTCTTTGGTTTCTAAGAAAGAGAAAATAGATTCTATCAAATAAGTAGGTAAAGAGTTAATGTGAAGACTAGAAATTTTCTATCTTTTCTATTTATCTTTCTAATCTTAAAGTTAAAC